>CAIGQV010019178.1:2266097-2276912 GCA_903798115.1 Danio jaintianensis | reverse complement strand
AACTATTATATTCAGCATCCACATAAATGTTGAGGTTAATAAATGAAGTCGCAGTCGTGGCCTGGTGGTTAGAGTGTTGGACTCGTGATCCGAAGGTTGCTGGTTCGATACTCGGTACCAGCGGGAATTGGGGGTGGGGGGAGTGAATGACCAGCACTCTCCACCACCCTCAATACCCCGACTGAGGTGAGTCCCTTGAGCAAGGCACCGTTCCCCCCAACTGCTCCCCGGGCGCCGCAGCATGGCTGCCCACTGCTCCGGGTGTGTGTTCACGGTATGTGTGTGTTCACTAACTGTGTGTGTGCACTTGGATGGGTTAAATGCAGAGCACAAATTCCAAGTATGGGACACCATACTTGGCCACACTACACTTCACTTCACTTCACTTCACTTGTGTTTCTGCTGCAAAGTTCCTTGATTATTACGCTGGAATTAGAGTACAGACATATCGGCCTTGAAAATAGCAACTTTTCATCTTCTGTCAGAAAATAGTAAAACCTAGCTGTTTAACTCTCGGGGAGTTGTAAACTGAGCCAATTTTCTTAAACAAATGGAGTGTTTCTTTAATAACACAGTTTTTCTATTGAAAAAAGATGGCAATCCCGGATTATAGCGACTTTTCATTTTAGTCGGTCTAAGTACAGAATGCAATTACAGAAGTGTCAAGCTTTGAATAGGAAAATTATCAAAAGTCTTTGATCAATTTGGAGTGAGATGCTAATGGTCTAATCCGATCCAATGATTTATGCTAAGCTAAGCTAAAAGTGCTCCCGCCAAAACCAGAGATTGGCTGAATGGATTAAAGAATGGTAAAACTCAACTGTTTAACTCCTGAGAAGCTGTAAAATTTGCCTATTTCCAAAAAAAGGTGCTTGGATGCTGGATGAGCGTCTAAAAATAATCCAGCAAACCCTCCACTTGCACCACCAGTTAGAATCTGTGTAATATCATTGTGATTCTGCCGCAGAGTTTCTTGATTATTACGCTGGAATTAGAGTACAGACATATCGGCCTTGAAAATAGCAACTTTTCATCTTCAGTCGGTCTTACTACTAACTACAGAAGAGTCAAGCTTTAAATATGAAAATTATTGAAACTCTTTGGTCAGTTTAGAGCGAGATGCTAATGGTCTGATCCGATTCAATGATCTATGCTAAGCTAAGCTAAAAGTGCTCCCGCCAGACATGGAGATCGGCTGAATGGATTAAAAAAATGGTAAAACTCACCTGTTTACCTCTAAAGGTGCTGTAAAATGAGACTATTTTCCAAAAAAAAGTGTAGTGTTCCTTTTAGTTTGTCAAAATAATATTTGATATACCCAAAAAACTGCATTTTTAATAAGTAAAGTATATCCATCTGAATCATCAATTGCATCTGTCTGTGCATTGACAACTGAACAGCTGCACTATGGAGATGATTAAAATGCTATCTAACTGTTTCATTAAATCATAGTACTTCTGATTAGCGAAGTTTATTCCTGCTGCCGGTTTTTGATTCATAAAAATAGACATTTTGATGCACAGTATATTATTAAGATGCAGAGCAGGCGATGCTAATGTCTCACCTCATCCTCATTAAGAGCTTTTTGTGCCTTTTTATCGGCTCCCAGAATTTCATTTCATTGACAGGCCTAATGCTAGTTACCGTGCACAGCCGCATTAATTCATGATAATTGCCTGTAGAAGGGCAAATAAAGAAGAACTAATGGTCAGCGTGATCATCGGTTTCCCTCTGGAACGGCCTACATTTTCATAGTGGAAGTCTCTTGTTCCAGGGTTGTTGACTGGGACCTCCAGTTAAGTATAAATTAGCCTGTCCTTGTCTAGCAAAACACAGGGAGAAATCATTGAAGCAAATTAGACTATTAACATTGTAAAGAGCGTTTACGTTGAGGATCAATAGAGTCTGGTGTGTTTTAGAGGACCCCGCTGTGTCCTAAAGCCATCAGAGAGAGATTATGACTTGGTCTATTCATTACACGCAGATGGACCGATAATTATCGACACCGTCCGCACTGATAATTAAACTAGAGCCCATCTTTGAAGAGCCAGAGGATTGCATTTATATATTTGTTCATTTATTAGTTTCTTCCTTGGGCAGTTTTTTTAAGCTGCTCTTGATTTATCCTATTGAATAGATACAGTTTTGTGTATTTATTTATTAGTTATTTATCATGATGCAGAACTGAACTATTTTAATATTAATGCTTTGATATTTTAAGTAGGCGACACGGTGGCTCAGTGGTTAGCACTGTCACCTCACTGCAAGAAGGCGCTGTCACTGGTTCGAGTCCCGACTGGGTCTGTTGGCAATTCTGTGTGGAGTTTGCATGTTCTCCCCGTGTTGACGTGGGTTTCCTCCGGGTGCTCCGGTTTCCCCCACAGTCCAAACACATGCGCTATAGGGGAATTGAATAAAATAAATTGGCCATAGTGTGTGTCTGTGTGAATGAGTGTGTATGGATGTTTCCCAGTACTGGGTTGCCACTGGAAGGGCATCTGCTGTGTAAAACATATGCTGGATAAGTTGGCGGTTCATTCCGCTGTGGTGACGCCTGATAAATAAAGGGACTAAGCCGAAGGAAAATGAATAAATGAATGATTAAATTGATCAAAAGTGACCATAAAGACGAGATGTCACAAAAGATTTCCACTTAAAATAGATGCTGTTCTTTTAAAATGCCCATTTATCAACAATGTTCATGAAAATATGAAGCAGCACTGTGGATTTCAACATTGATAATAATCAGAAATGATTCTTGATTATCAAATTTGCATATCAGTAAGATTTCTAAAGGATCATGTGAGTAATGATGCTGAATATTCAGATTTGAAGCACAGGAATAAAAAATGTTTTAAAATATATTAAAAGTGAAAACAGGAGCAGCACGGTGGCTGTGGTTAGCACTGTTGCTTCACAGCAAGAAGGTCGCTGGTTCAAACCCCAGCTGGCTCAGTTGGCGTTTCTGTGTGAAGTTTGCATGTTCTCCCGTGTTGGTGTGGTTTTCCTCCGGGTGCTCCGGTTTCCCCCACAGTCCAAACACATGTGCTATAGGTGAATTGAATAAACTAAATTGTCCGTAGTGTATGAGTGTGTGTGTGTGTGTGTGTGTGTGTGTGTGTGTGTGTGTGTGTGTGAATGTGTGTATGGGTGTTTCCCAGTACTGGGTTGCGGCTGGAAAGGCATCCACTGTGCAAAACATATGCGGGATAAGTACATATGCGGGATAACAACTCCTGATGAATAAAGTGACTAAGCTGAAGGAAAATTTACGAATGAATGAAAGTGAAAACAATTTTATATTGTAAGAATATTTCACAGATTTTTGATTCTTTTAAACAGAAATGCAGGTTTAGTGAACAGAAAAGACATTAAGGAAAATCAGAACAGACAAACATGAACAGTAAAAATCAGACATGCATCATAAAGATAATATAATAATAATAATAATAATAATAATAATAATAATAAAATAATAGTAATAAAATAATAATAATAATAATAATAATAATAATAATAATAATAATAATAATAATAATAATTTAAAAAAAGAATAAAAAGCCAGAGCGGAAAGAGGAAAAAAAACTATTTATTTATTTATTTATTTATTTATTTATTTAGAATGAATTAAATAAGAATAAACATTTCAACAAATGTATTTGTATTTTATAGTGTTGTTTTTTGCTAAAAATCTAAAAGAAAAACAAGAACAATATAAATCAGACATGAATAATTATAAAAATAACTATAATAATAATAATAATAATAATAATAATCAAAATTAAGTGGAGAATGAGAAATATATATATATATATAACATTCAATTAAAATAAAAAAAATAAATTAATTTAATTTAAATAGAAACTTTAAAAAAAAAATTGTTTTTGATGCCCTACAAAGAAAAAAAAAAAAAGAATTATAGTCTGCTGAAAAAAAAACAATAGTGGGATGTTACAAAACTTTTTGTTTGTTTCTTTTTGTGTGTGTGTTGGTTAGGGGTTCAAAATTAAATAAAGAAGCATAAACATACTTCAATATATCCCAATATTTTAATATCTCAAAGGAATGGTCTTGTGGCACGGTGGCTCAGTGGTTAGAACTGTGGCCTCACAGCAAGAAGGTCGCTGGTTTGAGTCCTGGATGGGTCAGTTGGAGTTTTCATGTTCTCCCTGTGTTGGCGTGGGTCTCCTCCAGGTGCTCCGGTTTCCCCCACAGTTCAAACACATGCGCTACAGGTGAATTGGGTAATAGAATTGGCCGTAGTGTATGAATGTGTGTATGGGTGTTTCCCAGTACTGGGTCGCGGCTGGAAGGGCATCCGCTGTGTAAAACATATGCTGGATAAGTTGGCTGTTCATTCCGTTATGACCGCTGATGAATAAAGGGACTAACCCGAAGGAAAATGAATGAATGAATGGTCTGAACTAAGATGTTGTTTTGATAATACAAAATAAAAGTTTGAGTGATGTATCTCCTCTGCAACTGCTTCAGTAACTGCTCCTCAGTCAGTGTGTGTGTGTGTGGATATATAATCTGTTGATGTGCTTTGTTATTTAGACCACGTGTTGTCACCTAGTTGAGACAAATTACATTTCAACATCCATCGCCTCTCGTGTCTCGCGGCGCAGAAGAAAAGCTGGCGGGGATGTGTGGGGAATTAAATAAATTATGTTTTCATTATCTGCCGTTATTCTCCAGGCCACCCTGTCCACTGAACTCCAGCGCTAAATCACAATGAATGCCTGCCTCCGCCTGCGTCCCTCACTATAATGCCTCCAAATGGGAATCAAATGGCCTTTCGCTTTCATTTGTTGTTATGCTAAAGCGCTAACCCTAAAGTGACCGTGGTGTTGGGGGGGCAGGGGTGGGTGTGTGTGAAAGCTGACGGAGAGCCAGAGCGTCTGTTCTCCATATGGCTGCATTGTGTTGATAATGCTGCACGCTTCTGGCCTGCAGCGACTCAATACACCACAGCTTTCATTCATTCACACACATGCGCACATACACATGCACACACACAAATGCGTACGCACACATACACATACACTAACACGCGCACACACACATGCACACACAAGTGTATACACACATGCAATCACACTCAAACACTCACACACATGCACACACATGCAAATGCATGCTCATAAACACTTGCACAAACACATGCACACACACACACACACATTCACAAACACACATTCACAAACACATGCACACGCACACACATGCACACACAAATATGCACGCAAACACACACACACTCACATATATATGCACACACACACTCATAAACACATACACACACACAAATATGCACACAGAAATATACACACAGACACATGCACACGCACGCTCAAACACATGCACACACACAAACACATGCACACACAAATATGCACACACGCATGCAAACACACGCTCATGAACACATGCACACACACACACAAAAATGCAAACACACAAATATGCATACACACACACACACACACACACACACACAAATATGCACACACACGCATGCACACACACATGCACACACAAATAGACACACATGCAAACACAGGCTCATACACAAATGCACACACCCACACATGCCCAAACACATGCACACACATACATACACGCACACACACAAATATGCACACACATGCACGCACACACACATGAACACAAATACATGCACAGACAAATATGCACACACACATGCGCACATGCACACACAAATATACACATAGACACATGCATACGAACGCTCATAGACATGCACACACAGACACACACATAGGAAGACAAGTACACACACACTTATACACACTCATACACAATGAACGTTTGTCTTTCTTTCTTTCAAGTTATCTCTCTCTCTTCTCTCTCTCTTTCTGTAGTGTGTTCAGTGTTGAGAATGAATGGTTGTGAGCATCTCTCTCTCTCTGTACACCGGGGGTCCCCGCAGCGCTCAGGGGTCACCTGCTCAATGAATATGAAGGTGCTTCCTATTACAACTCTGTCAAAGACAAATAACAAAGGGGGGCTAAATGAAATGCTACATTGCACCATTTTGTGGAGGACAAGAGACATTTTCAGCTTGGCTGCTCGCGCACTCGCCTTATGGCCGGCCCTGGAAAACTACTTTGTTTGACCCTAAGGAGTGAGAATTGACAAAGTAAGCCGGGAGCATTTGTTTCATCTGCTAAGTCAAAGATTGAAAATGATTTCCCAACGTGCCGACTGAGGATCCCGTGAAGGGGGTCATCAATTATTTCCTGCAACGTGTCGGAGTGCAGGAGCTGTTTTACAGAGCGCACACTTCTGCAGGGGAGATCAGGGAGTCTGAGAGCTTTAACTTATTGAAGAAACAGAGGAGAAAAACAGGCAAGAGGAGTTGCTGTGTTCACAGGTGCATTCGGTAATCCATTGCTGTCTGATGTGTTGTTTCTCTTTCTAGACTGAGCAGACATTTGATTATCAATAGAGCGCTGATTTTCTTTAAGATTTGTTTTAAAGGGCACCTAGTTTACCTCTTTTTCCAGATTTAATATAAGTCTTTTGTGTCTCCAGAATGTGTCTGTAAAGTTTCAGCTCAAAACACCCATCAGATTATTTATTAGACCTTTCAGAAGTTTGTCATTTTTAGCTCTGAGCATCTTATAGCTGTTTTGGTGGACTGTGCCTTTAATGCTGGTCCTCCCCGCCCACCGTTCCCACGTGCCTGTCAATGTGCCTCAATCTCCGCCCTCGGCTGCATCAGATAACAGACAGACATGAAGGAAGCAGATCTCACGTAACGTTTGTGAGAAATATTTGTTGTGGAGTTGCAACGATAAGTCACACACAATGTTGTTACAAAGTTCACACACACACACACACACACACATAAAGCGCGCGCGTTTAGCTTTGCACTGTTTTTGCTCGGCAAATGTGACAGGATACACATTAATATCCACTGCTGTATGGATATCCGTTATGTTAATGTACAAAATAAACCTGATTTAACGTCCACAACCCGGGATTGAAGCGTCTTCTTTTATAATTGTACTGACACGCGGCTGTGGTGATGAAGTAAAGCTGAAGTAAATCGCTGTAATTCATTACAAACATGCACTGTTTTAAACGTGTTAAACTTGTAAAACTCACTCTTGATCACATTTGATGATGATTGATGATCACAGCGAGCTGAACAGATCTTTTATTCCCGGTTGCTTTGCGCACGTCCTGTCTTGTTGATATGATTATACGTGTTACAACCGAGACATGTTAATACGCAGCTGTCACTCAATTCGGTGGGCGGGGAAACCGCACTCCTACATCAAGTTGCGGTCGGCCTCAAAACGGGAGGGATTTGGATGCTATTTTAACGTCAGGAAATAAAAAAAAAGAGACTTATTGTCTTTATATCACCCCAATATGACTGTGGACACACTATATCTACACACAGTTCTGTCCAAACTGCTTAAAAAAGATGATTTTCATCATAGGTGCCCTTTAAGGAAACTTCTGAAACTTGACGATTTATTTGTTAATTGTGTGCTTCGAGGCAAACACATTTGTAATTTTTTTTAAAACAGAAAATAATTATTTCAGGTTTGTGTTAGATTTTTGAGACTTAAAATGTTTGAGTGCAAAATGTAGAAGTCAATTAGATTGGTATTACATTAGAACGCAAAATAATTCCATATTCATAAGGGACTATAACTTTGTTTATGTGAAGATGTAGCATACTGTAGAACCTGTCATTATATTTGAAATAATCTTGAAATTTGATATTCATTCATTCATTCATTCATTTATTTATATCCATCCATTCATCATTCCCTTCCTCCCTTCCTTCATCCCTTCCTTCCTTCATTCTTTCCTTTCTTCATTCATTCCTTCCTTCCATCCTTCCTTCCTTCATTCATTCATTTATATCCATCCAGTCTTCATTCATTCATTCATTTATTCATCTCTTTCTTCCGTCCTTCATTACTTCATCCCTTTTATTTATTTTTGTTTATTTATTCATTAATTAATTGAAGTATTTATATGCTTTTTTTTCCTTCCTTCCTTTCTTCTTTTCTTCCTTCATTTATTCCTCCCTTCATTCATTCATTCATTCATTCATTCATTTATTCATTCATTCATTTATATCCATCCATCCATTCTCCATTCATTACTTCATCCCTTCCGTCCTTTTATTTTTGTTTATTCATACATTCATTGAAGTATTTATGCTTCCTTCCTTTCTGCTTTCTTTCCTTAATTTATTCCTTCCTTCCTTCCTTCCTTCATTCATTTATATCCATCCATTCTTCATTCATTCATTTATTCATCTCTTCCTTCCGTCCTTCATTACTTCATCCCTTCCGTCCTTTTATTTTTGTTTGTTTATTCTTAAATTCATTGAAGTATTTATGCTTCCTTCATTCCTTTCTTCTTTCTTTCTTTAATTTATTCCTCCCTTCCTTCATTCATTCATTCCTTCATTCATTCATTCATTCCTTCATTCATTCATTCAGTCATTCATTCATTCAGTCATTCATTCATTCATTTATTAATCTCTTCCTTCCATCTTTCATTCATTGATTCATATCTTCCTTCCATCTTTCATTACTTCATCCCTTCCTTCTTTTATTTTATCTATTTATTATTCATTGAAGTATTTATATGCTTCCTTCATTCCTTTCTTCTTTCCTTCCTTCATTTCTTCCTTTCTTCCTTCCTTCCTTCCTTCCTTTCTTCCTTCCTTCCTTCCTTCCTTCATTCATCCCTTCATTCCTTCCTTCCTTATTTTATTCCTTCCTTCCTATTCGTTTTCATTCAATTATTCAATCATTCATATACCATTCTTCATTCGTTCATTGATTGACTGGATTGATTGATTGATTGATTGATTAATTAATTCATTCATTCATTAATTCATTCATTCATTCATTTTTTCTCCATTCATTAATTCCTCCCTTCCTTCATTAATTCCTCCCTTCATTTCTTCCTTCCTTCCTTCCTTCCTTCCTTCATTCATCCCTTCATTCATCCCTTCATTCTTTCCTTCTTTATTTAATTCCTTCCTTTATTCATTTTCATTCAATTATTCAATCATTCATATACCATTCTTCATTCGTTCATTGACTGATTGATTCATTGATTGATTCATTGATTCATTCATTCCTCCCTTCCTTCATTAATTCCTCCTTCATTAATTCCTCCCTTTATTTCTTCCTTCCTTCATTTCTTCTTTCATTCTCATCCCTTCATTCATTAATGCGTTCATTCCTGTGTACTTTGACTTAACATACAAAGTTTTTAGGTTTTATACTTAATGACTAAACTATAAAATATTATTCTAAAAATCATAATTTGACCCCAAAATACTTTAATTGCCATTTGAAATCTTCACACTTTTCCACTATCCTTCAAATCACTAGATTCAACCAAGGGGTTTTTAATCATTGAAAGCAATGCAATTGTGTATAAATCACTTATTATGTTATACATTTTAATAAATACATAATATTGCACGTTGCATACAAAAAAAACATATATATATATATATATAAATATATATATATATATATATTTGTTAGACTGAACAACAAAGGAACATTTTTTGTAAACAGCATATTTACATACAGAAAACTCACAAATGATTTTTGCTGCTTCTTTAAACTACTTTTACTTTAAACTACTATTTAAATGAGCTGAAACAACATCCTTGAAACAAAATTCTGGAGATTTTGGGGGAAAACATAATGGTTTTATGTTCAAAGAAAAGAAAAAAGTAAAAAATCAGAAGACTGCATTAGATTGACTCTCTTTGCTGTCTAAGTTAGTGAAGCGATTATTACTTTAGAGCTCATTTATGATTCTTCATTAATACGGGTCACATCTAAAAAGCAAAAATTAGTGTCTTACTGTCAGACTGTGAGAGGCAGCACAGGTTTGTAGGCTTTTCGCTGAGAGGGCAGAGACTGAAACGCTAAGTACTGGTTCTGAGTGTAAATGGCTTTTTAAATTGGAGCTCTTTTTTTTCTGTTTAAGAAGCGTGCGCAGCTAATTTGTGGATCTCCAGGCTCTGTGGCCCACCCTGGCAGTGATTTATGGCCTGGTCCAGACACAAATTGACTTGTATGCAAGAAAATGTAAATGGAAGTCGGACATTTGATGGAGAAGCTCGTTGGGGTGCTTTAATGTTTTAAATTAAGCACAGAAAGTAGTGCAGCCACAGCTAAACGTGGCCCTCCCTCTCCCCGTCAGATGAATCATAACTTAATTTATTACACAAACAATCATATTGCTCCAGATTTACAAGGATCAATGAGTTTGATGAAGAGGTTTCATTTTCGGAAATAAACCTGCGAAATTAGCCCTGCAATAGGGTAAATATGTGGGCTGATTTATGTGTTGTGTTCTCATTTGCGCTTTTTTTCTGATATGCAGAGAAATATTGCTGCAAAAGTACAACATTCTGATGATAAGTTGTCCACCAGTGGCAAAATTCATTAATTATTAGAATGTTAATACATGGATCTTATATAGGGAACATTTTAAATATCAGAATCAGATTTATATATTTTTACATTATTTTTATGTATTCTTGCTTTTTAAGCAGGTTTTAATTCACATTTTTGAAGCAAAATATGTTTTACGATATATTTATGATTTATGATAAATTATGATTGTCTAAAATCAAAAAATTTACTATAAAAATCCAAATAAATCTAAACAAAATTTAAGTCAATTCTTTCAAAATGAAAATATAAAAATACCATTTAAGTCATTTATTATTATTATTATTATTATTATTATTATTATTATTATTATTATTATTATTATTATTAT
>CAIGQV010019178.1:2243134-2254290 GCA_903798115.1 Danio jaintianensis | reverse complement strand
TATTTCTCACAAACGTTACGTGAGATCTGCTTCCTTCATGTCTGTCTGTTATCTGACGCAGTCGAGGCGGAGATTAAGGCACACTCTGACAGGCATGTGGAAATGGTGGGCGGGCAGAACCAGCATTAAAGGCACAGTCCACCAAAACAACTACAATGTGTTCAAAGCAGAAAATCACAATATTCTGAAAGGTATAATAAATAATCTGATGGGTGTTTTGAGCTGAAACTTTACAGACACATTCTGGAGACACAAAAGTCTTACCTTAAATCTTAAAAAAGGGGTAAAATAGGTGCCATTTAGCTAATTTATAATAGCTGATTTCTTTTGTTTTTGGCATTGATATTTAAGTAAAATATTAACTAGTTATTTTCCAAGATACTGTTATTCAGTTTAAAGTGCGATTTAAAGCTTAACTAGGTTAATTAGGCAAGTCATTGGACAACAATGGTTTGTTCTGTTTCCAATTGAAAAAAAGGGGGCTAATAATATTGTCCTTAAAAATATGTTTAACCAAAACTTTTATTCTAGCCAAACTCAAAGAAATATATTCTCAAGAAGAAAACATTTTTTTAAGTAAAATATATAAATAAAAAATAAAAAAACTGTTAAACAGAGGAAATATTTGGATTTTTTTTTTACATTTATTTATTTATTTATTTATTTATTTATTTATTTTTATTTAGCAACTATGACATTTTTAGTTAACCCTTTAACTACCCCACCAAGAAAAAAATGTGTGGATTGCATTTCTTAACTCCTAATGTCGCTAGTTAACACACTCAATGCATTTTTTTTCAACACATCGCATAATTTCTAAAATATTATATATATAGACTATGAAAAATCTGAAAATTTGAAGTGTAAGACCAATTTATTAAAAAAATGTATTCAAAATAAAAAAAATTGAATACTAAATCACCTTTTTTTTATTTTATGTTTTTTAAGTATGCCATACAATATTTCAGATTCTCATTTAGCATGCTTTCTTGTTTTTTTTTACAATAAAACCAAAATGAAGTGTAGTCGTGCAACAGGATTATGTTAGTTTTATTTTTATTTTTATTTTTTTGTAAACCAACAATGCTGTAAGACATTATTTAAAACAGTCGTTCTTTAAATTACTTGAACAGTCATTATTTAAAACAGTAAAAACATGGTCAACCGTTTGGTAGAGCGGCAGTCAAAGGGTTAACATGAAAATATTTAATTCTTGTGTGCTGGGATGATTTTGAGTCTTAATTTGGCCACAACTTTCTCTGTGTTTTAGCAATAGGAATGTGTTTTTGGTGACAAATCTTACTTTGACACATATTTTAGATTATTGATAGTAAAAATGGCAAATTTTCCTCTTCCCAACAGGGAAAACCATGATTATGCATGGTTATATGCTGTCATGGCTTTGCAATCAAAAAATGTCTTTATAATGGAAGTCAATGGGGCAAAAGCATCCACCAACATAATGAGTAAATTTGAACAATACACAAGGGTTAAAGTGTAAAGTTTAACATACTAAACTAACAAAAACAATTTGATAGAAAAATACAAAACATGATTGCTAAAACTTACACTAAAATATTCAAATGAAAACATAAGAAACTAGAGTAATGTCCTCTGATGTCCAGACTGTACATATTCCTTAAGTAATAATACAGATGGTTCTTGGCTGTAAAAAGTTTTAAATTTTTTATTGTTTTAAGTCCTTAGCTGTTCTATTATTATATGCTTATATTAATGTTTACAGTAATTAATATATAGCACTAATATGTACATTTCGACATGCCAAAGACAATGAAATAATAATATTGTCCTTAAAGGTATTTATTTTAAAAACTGCTTTTATTCTAGCAAAACTAAAAGAAATATGACCTTCTCTAGAAGAAAATAATATTTAAGAAATATATTTAAAACAATCTGTTAAGGAAAATGTTTTCGAAAAAAAATCACAGAAATATATAATATAAAAAGAATATACAGTTGAAGTCATAATTATTAAACCCCCTGAATTATTAGTTTTTTTAACACATTTCTAAACATAATAGTTTTAATAACTCATTTCTAATAACTGATATTTTTTATCTTTGCCATGATGACAGCACATAATATTTGACTAGATATTTTTCAAGACACTAGTATTCAGCTTAAAGTGACATTTTAAAGGCTTAACTAGGTTAACTAGGCAGGATAGGGTAATTAGGCAAGTTACTGTATAACGATGGTTTGTTCTGTAGACTATCGAAAAATATATATAGCTTAAAGGGGCGAATAATTTTGACCTTAAAATAAAATAAAACAAATAAGACTTTCTCCAGAAGAAAAAATATTATCAGACGTACTGTGAAAATGTCCTTGCTCTGTTAAACATCATTTGGGAAATATTTAAAAAAGAAAAAACAATTCAAAGGGGGTTTAATCATTCTGATTTCAACTGTATAAATACATTTATTTATTTTTTTGTTACCATGAAAATATTTAAAATGTAAAGTTTAACATACTAAACTAACAAAAAAAATGATATACAAAAACACAAAATATCATTGTTAAATATTTCACTAAAATATTCAACATAAGAAACTAGAATAATGTCCCCTGATGTCCAGACTGTACATATTCCATGAGTAATATTATGGAGAGTTCTTGGCTGTAAATCGGTTTAAATGTTTAGTTTCAAGTCCTTAGCTGTTTTATTATTATATGCTTATATTAATGTCTAGTAATTAATGTAGCAGTAATGTGTACATTTCGACATGCCAAAGACAATGAAATAATAATATTGTCCTTAAAAAGTATTTTAAAAACTGCTTTTATTCTAGCAAAACTAAAAGAAATATGACCTTCTCTAAAAGAAAATAATATTTAAGAAATATATTTAAAACAATCTGTTAAGGTAAATGTTTTCGAAAAAAATCACAGAAATATATAATATAAAAAGAATATATATATATATACATTTATTTATTTTTTTGTTACCATGAAAATATTAAAAATGAAAAGTTTAACATACTAAACTAACAAAAAAATGATATACAAAAACACAAAATAGGGCGTCACGGTGGCGCATGGACTTCTTGTGTTCGCATGGGTTTCCTCCGGGTGCTGCGGTTTCCCCGACAGTCCAAAGACATGCGGTATAGGTGAATTGAATAAGCTAAATTGGCCGTAGAGTGTGAGTGTGAATGCAAGAGTGTATGGATGTTTCCCAGTGTTGGCTTGCAGCTGGAAGGGCATCCGCTGCGTAAAACATATGCTGGATAAGTTGACGGTTCATTCCGCTGTGGCGACCCCGGATTAATAAAGGGACTAAGCTGAAAAGAAAATGAATGAATGAATGAAAAACCACAAAATATCATTGTTAAATATTTCACTAAAATATTCAACATAAGAAACTAGAATAATGTCCTCTGATGTCCAGACTGTACATATTCCATGAGTAATATTATGGAGAGTTCTTGGCTGTAAATAGGTTTAAATGTTTAGTTTTAAGTCCTTAGCTGTGTTTTATTATTATTATTATTATATGCCTATATTAATGTTAAGTAATTAATGTAGCACTAATGTGTACATTTCCACATGACAAAGACAATAAAACCTGACTTTACTCGACTTTATTACTGCAATATACAGTAGTTGGGGAATGGTTATTGGTTTTATTGCATAATGTTGGCTGCGCTTTGAAATTCTGTCCATAAAAATTATGAACAGAATTGGTGACAAAGGGCAGCCCTGCCGGAGTCCAACATGCACTGGAAACAAGTCTGACTTATTGCCGGCAATGCGAACCAAACTCCTACTCTGTTCATACAGGAACGAGACAGCCCTTAACAGAGCGCCTCTGACCCCATACTGCCAGAGCACGCCCCACAGAATGTCATGAGGGACACGGTCGAATGCCTTCTCCAAGTCCACAAAACACATGTGGACTGGTTGGGCATACTCCCATAAACCCTCGAGCACCTTGGTGAGGGTATAGAGCTGGTCCAGTGTACCACGGCCTGGACGAAAACCACATTGTTCCTCCTGGATTCTAGGTTCAACCATCGTCCGGATCCTCCTCTGCAGTACCCTGGCATAGATTAGACAAATGTATAATGAAAAGAAAAAGAGACAAAAACAATAAGAAATATATTTCTTTTTCCTAACTGTAGCTACACTCTCAGAAATAAAGGTACAGGAGCTGTCACTGGGGCAGTACTTTTTCAAAAGATACATATTTGTAGCCGAAGGGTCCACAATGGTACCTCAAAGGTACTTTTTAGGTACATTTGGGCACTAATATGCACCTTTGAGGTACCATTGTGGACTCTTTGGGTACAAATATGTATCTTTTGAAAAGGTACTGCCCCAGTGACAGCTCCTGTACCTTTATTTCTGAGAGTGTATATAGTTCTTTGGACTTAATTTGTTCTATTAACTGAACTCGATTTGATAACTGAACTTAAAATGTTTAAGTTACTAATGCTCTAAATGTATGATGATATCAACACAAATATTATATGTGTATATAACGCAATATATATATATATATATATATATATACAAGCTTACAGTACTCAAACCATTTTGTTTCAAAACTTAAATGGTTTGCCGCAATCGGTTTCCTCAAACATTCATTCATTCATTTTTATTTCGGCTTAGTCCCTTTATTCATTAGGGGTCCCCACAGCGGAATGAATCGCCAACTTATCCAGCATATGTTGAACCCAACACTGGGAAACACCCATACTCTTGCATTCACACTCGTACACTATGGCCAATTTAGCTTATTCAATTCACCTATAGCGCATGTGTTTGGACTGTGGGGGAAACCTGAGCACCCGGAGGAAACCCACGCCAACACAGGGAGAACATGCAAACATCCACACAGAAATGCCAACTGACCCAGCCGGGGCTCGAACCAGCGACCTTCTTGCTGTGAGGCAATTGTGCTACCCACTGCGCCACCATGACAATTTGAGTTAACTTATGGGGTTTTACAGTGCATCAAAAGTGGACAGAGATCAACATCCCATAATGCAATTCACAACCGTAAATAAACAGAAAACACACAATATACGAAAACTGCTAATTAACAGATTTTTTTTTTTTCAGTGTAACAAATATTAAATGCATGTCAGTTCATTGTAGACGTAAAGTAAAAGACGTATAAAACTTTCCGGGCTTTAAGAGTGTCTTAATGACAGTTGTGGCCTTTAGAAGAACATCGAGGGACTTCTCGTCTGATTTGTTGCAGCTCAGCAGTACTTGTCCCGTTAATGAATTTTTAATATCCTTAATGACAGCAGAAGAATGATGTAATTAAGAAGGCCAAGTTTGGAAAAATGCTGACCGGCACTCTTTTTGAAGAACATCTTAATAGCACTTCCCATAAATTAACATATTATCTTAATGAACAGATTGCCTTCGAGGGAACCGTGTTCTTGATCAGGTTGAGTCGAGTTTTAAGATAGTAAATTAATTGAGCAGAATAAAAGCGATTTTGACATGCATATTTGCCATGTCAAAATGTTTGTGAACCATTTGTGGTAGTATTGAATGTTCCGATCATAAGAGAAGTCATTTATACACATTTGATCTGATGCAATTTCGCACGTTCTTTTCAGTGTGATTGCTGAAAGAAAAAGCAGTCAAAAGCATTAAGTTCATAGCCATGAATCCTGATTTGCTGTTAACTTGTATAAATCTCCCTCTAAAATAAATGTTGTATTTGTGTACAAGCATTTACAGTGCTCAACATAAATGAGTACACCCCATTTTGAAAATAAATATGTTTTTATAGTGAATATAGGTCATATATTTTGGTGCATTTGACCAAAACAGATTTATTAAACAGATATATTTATTAAAATAATATGTTAGTCGCTGAACATCTTTAGAAATAGAAAGATAATGCATTTAAATTTATGCAAAATATTGGGAAAATTTTTTATAATTTTGTTTCTCTTGAATTTTGCCCTTTTGTTATTATTTATTTAATATTTCCCCTAACATATAAATTTGGGTGTACTAATTTTGGACTGTTATCTTAAGATTTGGCTTCAGTACTGACTAGTCTAATGTATTTGCACAAATATAATATTGTAAAGCATCGAAAATATTCATTTAAATGAGAGATTTGTGAAGGGTGAACTCATATATGTTGAGCACTGTATAAATGCTTGCAACATCAATCAAATAAATAAATAAATAAATATTCATTCATTTTCCTACGGCTTAGTCCCTTTATTCATCAGAGGTCACCACAGCGGAATGAACTGCCAACTTATCCAGCATATGTTTTACACAGCGAATGCTCTTCCAGCCCCAACCCAGTACTGGGAAACACCCATACACACTCTCACATGCACACTCATACACTACGGCCAATTTAGTTAATCCAATTCACCTGTAGTGTTTGGACTGTGGGGGAAACCGGAGCACCCGGAGGAAACCCACGCCAACACGGGGAGAACATGCAAACTCCGCAAAATGCCAACTGACCCAGCCGAGATTCGAACCAGCAACCTTCTTGCTTTGAGGCCACAGTGAATAAATTAATGAATAAATAAATAAATAAATAAATAAAGCCTTTTCATAGCAATAGTTAGTATTATATTTGTTTTTATTCTTGCGTTTGCTGGTGTGTTTTTAAATTAAAATAAAATTGAACTTTTAACTTAATTGAACTAATAAACTTTGTGATCGATGTTTGTTAGTTACACAAAAATGTAACAAATAAGAACAAGATTTTAATATCAAAAAGTCCAATGTGTCTTAAATGCTTCTTATTAATTCATCTATTGTGTTTGGAGTATGGAGCTGCGTCGATTTTGCCCCCAAATATTAAGTATACCAATCTCATAGAATTGAACTAATTGGATCTGTTGTTGTTTTTTCTACAGCTAGATATATTAATTCTATATTCATATCTTTTGAGTGATTAAATCTAATAGCATTAGATTTTTTTTATTTTTTATTTTTTTAATAATTGTTTTATTAATTTATTTTTAGAGGTTTTTAACCTTTAATAGATAGAATAGTGTCGAGAATTAACAGGAAATCATGGGGAGCTGAGAGAGGCGAAGGATCGGCAAAGTACCTCGAGCCAGTAATTGAACTCTGGTTGTTATGAGCACCTTGGTGCTATGTCATCGCACTTAACCACTAGGCTATTGGCGCCGACATAGTGTTCGATTTTACCCAATTTAGATTCATTATAAGGAATCTGACAACATACATTTAAAAAAAAAAAAAACTGACATATTTAATAAAATCAAAAGGTTACAAACAGTTAATGATAAACTTCATTGTGATTGTTTTACATCTTAAGACATATTTATGTTTGGGTTTTATTTTGCACAAAAATTAAAGACAAACTATAAAATGTCATCTCACACATCCTTGAAACAACCATATTTGCATATACAGTTGAAGTCAGAATTATTAGCCCTCCTGAATTATTCGCCCTCCTGTATATATTTTTCCCCAATTTCTGTTTAACGGAGAGAAGATTTTTTTCAACACATTTCTAAACATAATAGTTTTAATAACTCATTTCTAATATCTGATTTCTTCTATCTTTGCCATGATGACAGCACATAATATTTGACTAGATATTCTTCAAGATACTAGTATTCAGCTTAAGGTGACATTTAACACTTAACTAGGTTAACTAGGGTAAAGTTAGGGTAATTAGGCAAGTCATTGTATAACAGTGGTTTGTTCTGTAGACAATCCAAAACAAATATTGTTTGAAGGGGCTAATAAAATTCACCATAAAATGGTTTAAAAAAAAATTTAAAACTGCTTTTATTCTAGCCGAAATAAAACAAATAAGACTTTCTCCAGAAGAAACAATATTATAGGAAATACTGTGAAAAAATCCTGAAATCTGTTCAACATCATTTGGGAAATATTTGACAAAGAAAGTAAAATTCACAGGAGGGTGAATAATTTTGACTTCAACTGTACAGTAAGTAATAATAAAAATGATATGCACTAAAGGTCATGTGGTCTCAAAATTTGCACTAAATATGCCCTAAAAGCCACTAAAATCTAGTTGAAACACATGACCGCAGGTGAGATGAGCACTGATCTGAGAGCAGCAGAAGAAAAGATATCCTTTAGCTAACTGTTTTATCTTCCTCGGCGAGGGAGGGCCACTCGTGTTATTGATTAAAAACAGAAGGAAGAAGAATCCCACAGGCACTAAAAGGAACAGGCAATGATTAATGTCCCTCTCGGAAAAAAAAGAAAAGAAATTATATGGAATAAATTAAACTACTGCGGCAGCAAATTGAAAAATAAGAATGCAAATGAGGTTTGAATACTTAATATCTTTTGAAGAGAAATAGTCAATGAAGCACAAAAACGATGAGGGATTGGCAAAGAAATGTGATATTAGCACTAATGACTCAGGCTAGGTCTGCTGTACTGTCAGAATTCACCTGTCAGAAGGGTCTTTTACACTGAAACGGTGACAACAATGAAAAGAGCTGCTGTGAAAAGGCTGTAAGATACCTTCATCTCAGATAACCTGTAAATAAACTAACGGCTCATTCTGTTAGTTTAGTCAGACTCTTCAATGTTTGTCATTGGGGTAAATATACATGTTTTGCGTTAGAATAATGCATTTTTATCTAGCAGAGCCTTGGTGGTAGATAATATTATGTAATATATCTGTTATAGGGTGTCACGGTGGCACAGTGGGTAGCAAAATCGCCTCACAGCAAGAAGGTCGCTGGTTCGAGCCTCAGCTAGGTCAGTTGGCATTTCTGTGTGGAGTTTGCATGTTCTCCCCGTGTTGGCGTGGGTTTCCTCCGGGTGCTCCTGTTTCCCCCACAAGTCCAAACACACGTGTTATAGGTGAATTGGGTAAGCTAAATTGACTGTAGTGTATGTGTGTAAATGAGTGTGTATGGGTGTTTCCCAGTGATGGGTTGCAGCTGGATGAGCATCCACTGCGTAGAACATATGCTGGATAAGTTGACGGTTCATACCGCTGTGGCGACCCCTGATTAATAAAGTGACTAAGCCAAAAAAAAAAATGAATGAATGAATATCTGTTATAATCTTACTATAAAGTAAATTTTGTATTTGCATATAAGCATCCATGTGTGTGTGTGTGTGTTTTTGTGTGTCTGTTTGTGTTTGTGTGTTTGTGTTTGTTTATGTGTGTATGCACATGCTCATTTGCGTGTACATGCAAATGTGTGTGTGTGTGTGCCAATGTGTGGGTGTGATTGCGTGTGTGTGTGTTTTTGTGTGTATTAATGTTTGTGTGTGTGAATGCATGCACATGGGTGTGTTTTATGTGTGTGGGCATGTGTGTGTTTGTGTGCTTTGATTGTGAGTGTGTGTTTGTGTGTGTGCGTGTGTCTGCGTGTGTGTGCGTGCAATCAAAAAACATATTAGCTTAGTCCCTTATTTATTAGGGGTCGCCACAGCAGAATGAACCGGCAACTATTCCGGCATATGTTTTACGCATGCAGCGAATGCCCTTCTAGCCACAACCCAGTACTGGGAAACACCCATACACTCTCACATTCACACACACACTCATACACTACAGCCAATTTAGTTTATTCAATTCCCCTATAGCGCATGTGTTTGGACTGTGAGGGAAACCGGAGCACCCGGAGGAAACCCACGCCAACACGGGGAGAACATGCAAACTCCACACAGAAATGCCAACTGGCCCAGCCAGGACTCGAAACAACGACCTTCTTGCTGTGAGGTGATAGTGATAACCACTGAGCCACCGTGCTGCCCTGCAACATTCAGTCATTTATTAATTTTCTTTTCGGCTTAGTCCCTTTATTAATCTGGGGTCACCACAGCAGAATGAACCGCCAACTTATCCAGCATATGTTCTAAGCAGTGGAAGCCCTTCCAGCTGCAACCCATCATTGGGAAACACCCATACACACTCATTCATACACATACACTACGGCCAATTTAGCTTACCCAATTCCCCTATAGTGCATGTGTTTGGACTGTGGGGGAAACCGGAGCACCCGGAGGAAACCCACGCCATCACAGGGAGAACATGCAAACTCCACATAGAAATGCCAACTGACCCAGCCGAGGCTTAAACCAGCTACCTTCTTGCTGTGAGGCAACATCGCTTCCCACTGCAACAATTCAAGTAATTACAATTAATTACAATGTGTTTACCAATGCATTATTAAAGTAAAAACATGCACCTGAAATTGAGCAAACATGAACAAACAATCATAAGCTCTATTTTTGTTAACTGACATAAATTTTCACCATAATTAAAGGGTTAAAGGGAGCTTATGTTTAGAAGATATTAAACATTTATAAAGCAGATGGATCTCTCATTTATCATGACAACCTTTAAGAGTTGCTCCTCGATCCTCACGAACAGCACAAAAGATGATCATGATGGTTCATAACAAATGAATACTAATGCAAATGATTTATTCAAGCCCATAACAACATACAGCCAATGATTCATGTTTCATTGATGGTTATCTGTCTTTTGATAAAAGGTCAGACTGTAAGGAGATGCATCACCTGCTGTCATCATCACAAACTGCAGTCAGCATCAGAAAATCACACCCACATCCCATAATGCACTCGTGACGTTCCTGCAGTCAGACATACAGTTCTAAAGGACGAGTTTAAAATCTTAGGTGTGTGTGTGTGTGTGTGTGCATGTTTGTGTGCATTTGTTGGTTTGTTTGTATCTGTGTGCATGCAAATGTGTGCGCGTGGGTGTGTTTTTGTGTGTGGGTATGTGTTTGTATATGTGTGTGTGCATGCGTGTGTTTATGTTTGTGTTTTTGTGTGTTGGCATGTATTTGTGTGTAACTGTGTGCGTGTGTTTTGTGTGTGTGTGTATTTTTGAGTGCATGTGTGACTGTGTAATGACGTGTGTGTGTTTGTGTGTGTATGTTTTTGTGAGTGTGCGTGTGTTTGTGTGTTCATGTGTGAGTGTTTGTGTGCGTGTGCATGCGTGTGTGTTTGCATGTTGATGTGTGTGTGTTTGTGTGTGATCGTTTGTATGTGTGTGTTGGCATGTGTGTGATTGTGCGTGTGCATGCGTGTTTGTGTTTGTTTGTGTGTGCGTGTCTCTGCGTGTCTGTGTGTTTGTGTGCATGTGTTTGTGTGTGTGCATGCGTGTGTGTGTGTGTGTGTGTGTGTGTGTGTGTGTG
>CAIGQV010019178.1:2175224-2185313 GCA_903798115.1 Danio jaintianensis | reverse complement strand
GTTGTGGTGCCCACTGTTGTGGTACTTTCTGGAGTTGTGGTGCCAGTTGTGGTGTTGTCTGCTGTTGTGGTCTCAGTTGTGGTACTTTCTGGAGTTGTGGTGCCTGTGGTGATGCTTCCTGTTGTCGTGCTCTCAGTTTTGGTGTCTACTGCTGGTGTACTTTCCGGAGTTGTGGTGCCAGTGGTGGTACTTTCTGTTACTGAGGTCTCAGTTTTGATGCCCTCTGGCGTGATGCCCTCTGATGTGGTATTTTCTGGAGTTGTTGTGCGTGTTGTCATGCTTTCTGTTG
Source organism: Danio jaintianensis (assembly GCA_903798115.1). Taxonomy (NCBI): domain Eukaryota; kingdom Metazoa; phylum Chordata; class Actinopteri; order Cypriniformes; family Danionidae; genus Danio; species Danio jaintianensis. The sequence continues at coordinate 2,185,024 of CAIGQV010019178.1, read as the reverse complement.
TTGTAATGTCCATTGTTGTGGTCTCGGTTGTGGTGCTTTCTGTTGTTGTAGTCTCATGTGTTGTAGCTACTGTGGTGGTTTCAACTTTTGTGGTACTTTCTGAAGTTTGTGTGCTTGCTGGAGTTGTGCTGCTTTCTGGAGTAAAAAAAAAAGTGTTTATATTAAAAATGACTCATGTTGCCATACATAAAGCTGCAACTTAAATTAGATAAGGGACTTCTTAAGAATGAATGAGCATTTATAACATAACACATTCACTTATAAAGACCTTTAAGTTCATGAACCAAACTCAAGAGCAGTGATGTAAAGTAATGAATTACAAATGCTCAAATCAGTGTAATCGAGTAGTTTTTCTCAGGAATTGGATTAAGTAGTTTAATTTAATAAATGTGTACTTTTACTTAAACACATATAGTTCTGTATCTGTACTTTTGCTGCACTTTATTTTGTCTGTGGGGATTGGGTAAGCCGAGTAATCAGTCCTGTAGTTCCCATCCAATCAAATTTTGCAGTCAATTCCCAGATTTTTACAGATGTTTGGAGTATGTTTTGATCAAACGCTTTTACTCTACTTGCTATACATTTTTGGCAAATAATGTACTTTTACTAGAGTATGATGTTTCAGTGCTCTTTTCATCACTACTCAGGAGTCACCATGAAAATTGACGACAAGAAAAATTGTGCTTACTGCCAAAATTGTGGTCTAATGCTAGTTTATATTCTTAGTGCACATCACAACTCACTAAATAATTGATTTAAACATTTGTTATCACCGTGAAAAAGAGTGGCATTGTTTAATCCAAAAACATGTAAAAAATGAAAGAATACTGGAAAGATCAGATTTTATGTAGAAGCTTATGTCTGGCCATTTTCATTCACATTTGTTGTTGGTGAGAGGTCTCATGTTCTGTATGTTTTTATTATAGAAATAAATTCTGTTCAAAATGTACCTGTGCTTTGTGCTGTTGTTGTGCTTTCTGTTGTTGTAGATTCTGAAGTTGTGGTCATTGTTGTCATATTTTCGCTTGCTGTTATGTCCATAGTGGCACCTTTTGTTGTTGTGCCACCTATGATAGTCTTTTCACCTGTTGCAGCTTGACTGTCTGGAATGGGGGTACCGGTTTTCACACTTTCTGCTGTTGTGGTGCTTTCTATGGGTGTTGTTTCTGAAGTGGTGTATTCTGTTTGTGTAAAAGAGACTCAGTATTTTAGTAACATTTCTTGTTTTTCATCTTGTATAGTACAGATCTATTTGTTGGAATAAATATGATGTTACATGATGATATTTAGTAAATTTACACCTATAAATTTATCACAACTTAAATTCTGATTTGTAATATGCATTGCCAAGAACTTCAAATGTGATTTGTTTTTTTTTTGTGATGATTTCTGTTTCTCAGATTCCATATATTAGTTGTATCTCAGACCAATATTGCCCTATTAAAACAAACCATACATCTTTTAAATAAAGAGTAGGTAAGCTTTGCATTGTTGTATAAATCTCAATTTCCAAAAACTGACCCTTATGGTTAGTTTTGTGGTCACATTTGTATTTATATTCCAATTTAAGAGTACAACAAACTCCTTTATCATCCACTAGGTGGCAGTAATAATGTGCACAATATGCACAATGTAACTTTATGTGGTATAATGTACACATCCTACATGCCAAAATCATTACCTTTAACACTTCACACTTCTTTTATGCAGCCATAAACATTTAAGATGACAAATCACACATATAGCATCTTCCAACATAATACATTACCAGTCATTATGTCCATAGTTGTCGTTACTGTGGTAAACATTGTGTTTGGATTGACAGTAGTATATGTAGTGTTTATGTTCCTTACATCTGGGAAAAAAAACATGCATACATTTTAAATACAGCAACAATTATGATTCACATAAAGGAAAGGGAAATGTATGTATTTATTTACCTGCACAATATGCCAAAGAGCAGAAATCTGGTTTCACTAACTCATAGACATAAAAACCTCCAAGACAGGCTTTGACTTGAATGGGATTGGACTGGAAATAGCAGCAGTTGTTGCTCCATTGACCGCAGACACTTCGAGTGACCACTCCATCCTCAAGTGTTGGATGTCCTCCGCTCAGCCATAATGGAGCATGAGTACCACAACTATGCTCATCAACACATGTGTCTGGCATCTGAACACTATGGCCATTAATGAAGAGACGGTACCAGCCGTCCCAGTTAACCTCACAGTCACACATTATTTCAAAGGAATATTGATTGCTAGTGGCTCTCCATGGGTCATCCAGGGCATTGTAGCTGGTGCAGGGGTCAACAGGAGGAACCACTGTTAAGGAGAAATTAAATTGATATATTACTATTGAAAAAACAAAAACTTAAATACAGTTAAAACTACTATTGTTTGGTCAGAAAGATTGCAGTGCAGACATTTGCATCTTGTTTTTGGTCTTATGCTAGTCAAAATGCGTTGCAAGTGTTCATCGCAAAAAGGCTTCATGCATATGCATTCACACATTTATTTAGATTTAGAAGATGCATCTTTAACCACTTTAGTTTGTTTGAGTATTCATCTTCGTCAGCTTTGTGAATTTCAAAACTACCAATTTGTCTGCATTTGTCTTTCCAGAACCGCTCAAAATCAGCACGATTTAATGGACATTGGATGCTAACAGACTTTTGCAAATTGCAAGTAAATTGGACTGGTATCTGAATTATTACCTGATTATTTAAGGCCATCATTTTTTAATCAATTCTTTGTAAGTAGTGTTGACGTTAATGGTCCTTGTTTTGCTTTAATGCAAGTCTTACTGTTGCATATAAGATCCTTTTCTGACTTTATTTGCAGATCTACTTGTATCCATCCCTTATCCATGCATTTACATTACTTTTAGAAGTCATATTTACTTTTGTTACTAAAATTAATGCAACTAACAATCAAAAATGAAGCACATCTGCACATTAAACTTTTTCTTTACATGCAATTGTAAGTATGTATTTGATTTAACACTTTTTTATGAAATAGATTAACACTTTAAATTACCAGTGTTTAGACTTTATTTAAGATACAATTCTTGCTATTAATAAACCATTAACCCTCTGGGGTCTGAGGTGATTTTGGGGCTCTTAAGATGTTTTGACATGCCCTGACATTTGTGTTTTTTTCAGCTACTTATCACATAGTGTTGGCCAACATGTTTTTTTGTTTTTTTTTATTCACCACAAACTGTGCTACTATAATATGTGTGAAAGATGGATGTACACGCTTGCGTTTTTCAGAAAAAAAATTAAATATTGTGGTTTGTAAGTTTTGGAGAAAAAAAATGTAGCTGAATTGATGTGATGAGTTCAGACTGAGAAACCAGACATAGTGTTGGTTTCATACTGATTACTTTATCAAACAATATTTGTTTTCAACATGCACTCGCTGCATTTAAAAGTAGACACTTCAAGCTTTCTATAGATGTATGTCTCATTTCTGTGTGTTTTGTTTTTGCTGAGTTTCAGTTCATTTTATTGACGCATTTCTAAAAACAATTCACGGAGAGACGAAAGAAAGAACACTGTATATTTTCTTTATTTTGCAAAAGCACACACTTTTGTTGTTATTGTGAGTGTACACGCAAAAAAGAGTAGTCACCAGTGCTGGGTAAGTTACTTTAAAAAAAGTAATAGATTACAAATTACTGATTACTACTGGAAAATTGTAATCTCATTACATTACTAGTTACTTAATGTAAAAAGTAATAAAATTACTAATTACTTTACTTTGAAGTTACTTTTAAAACACATCAAATATACCTATAAAAATACAAAATAAACTGCAGCTCTTTCAGTGACTTAATATTCACTAAGAAACATCACAATGGGTTGATCACAGCAGCTTGACGTATTCAAAAGACTTAGAAACTTTAAATTCTCTCATCATTCACTTGTTTCATACCTGTTTGTCTTTTCTTTTTTTTTTTGAACACAAAAGAAGACATGAAGAAAACTGTACACCTGTAACCATTGACACCCATAGTATGCAAAAGCACTGCAGTGTTTGGGTGTTCTGTGTTTGTCTGAGGTAATCAGTCTACCGAAATGTGTATATTCCATATAAAGTATGAAGCTGACCGGTCAACTAGGTGCACAAGTTAAATGCGAGCGAACGCAATATGTGCTCCCAATATGTGCGCCTCGATTGGAATTAAGGAACTCGCAAAAGATGCGATATGTGAACGGCCCCATAAGCAGCTACGCTTCTCTTCACATTCAGAAGATACCTTCACTCCCGATCCTGCACAAACATCCAATTTAGCCTGTTTAAGTTGGACTGCCGTGTTTTTGGGCGCCGGTGTCCTCCTTGGTGATGAGTGTTGTCCTAAAATACTTTCTATTAAAGTGCTTGAACAAGTTCCTGGTCGAGTTAAAAGCAGTTGACCGTTCTTTAGAGGCTGGACATAGATGCATTTCACAGCAATATTTTTGTTTTTACACTCAAGTAAATCAAGGTTTTGTCTGTATTTTCACTTGAAGAAGCAGCCGCTCTCGTCAGCAGCTATTTCAGCTCGCGTTCTCCAGCAATGTAAAAGCGCATGTTTATTAACTGACATTGCAGAGGAAAACGTGATTTAAAAGAAGCATTTTTTTCTTCTAAAAACTATATTTGTAACGTATGTAACGCAATTACATTGACTTTAGTAACTGTAATCAGATTACACAAATTTTTAAATGTAATGCGCTACATTACTGCATTCCCCAAAAATGTAATTAGATTACAGTAACGCGTTACTAAGGAACGTGCTACACCAAACTCTGGTAGTCACCTAACAGATTAAAATGATGTATAACACTTATTTGTGTGATCAAAATCAACAGAGTATACTTAGTGTCTTTGGCACCAATAAGAAAAAAAAGATGGTAAACATGCCGTGGTCATCTGGCAACCTCAGAGGGTTAACTATGACTTTTAGCTCTAAAAACTGCTGCTTCAACTGCTTATTAATATTTATAAAGTTAGTAGTTTAGGTTTAGGTATTGGATAGGATTAGGCATGAAGAATAAAATCATGCAGAATATGTACTTTTTAAGTCAAACAAACAGCCAGTATCTTAGTAATATGCAGGTAATAAGCCACTAGTTAATAGTGAGAATTGGTACTTAAACTAAAGTTTGGCTTACCAGTCGTAATGGTGTAGCTGGTGTTGATGTTCCTAACATCTGAGGGGGAGATAAAATTACATAAATTGAGATGTAATTATGACTTACATAAACAAAGAAGAAATGTCAATATATTTACCTGCACAATATGCCAGAAAGCAGAAAGAAGGTTTCACTAGCTCGTAGACGAAATAATCTCCTGGACAGGCTTTGACTTGAATAGGATTGGATAGAAAGGAGCAGCAGTCATTTTCATAGTGACCGCAGACATCTCGAGTGACCACTCCATCCTCAACTGTTGGATGTCCTCCACTCAGCCATAATGGAGCATGAGTACCGCAGCTATACTCATCAACACATGTGTCTGGCATCTGAACACTCTGACCATCATAAAGCAGACGGTACCAGCCATTCCAATTAATCTCACAGTCACACATTATTTCAGAGGAATACAGATTGTTGGTGGCTCTCCTACTGTCCTCCAGCACATTGTAAGTGTCGCAGGGGTCTGTTATGGAAACATCACAATAAAATTGTGTGAATGAAACTGTTTCAAATTAGACATGAATTTCCATAAATCACTCACCTGTTCCACTTTAAACATAAAGTTCACCCAAAACATGAAAACTGTCACCTTTTTCTCACCTTCAGGTTGCTCCAAACCCATTTAAGATTTAAAGTCCACATTTAAAATGTTTATTTTGCTAGAACACATTGTTAGTTTTAAGGTGAACAATTATTACGTGCATTAGTATTTTTAACCTCTTCGGAACCTGTGTCCATTACAATGGACACCACATGTCAGCCCAGCTTGTGGTACCTGAGCATTTCATCTAATTTAAAGCCTGCAGTCCATGAGAGTGGACGATTGTCATCCAGTCAAATAGTGGTAAGGCTCAGCATGTGGTAGTTTGAAAAAAAATCCACTACACTGAAAAGCAGCATGGCATCACTTCACTCCAGACACAGGCGTAAGCCACATTTACAATGTTTTTATTCAGATTTATTGATATGTTTCCCAATATTTCATAGGTTGTATGTAAAAAAGAGGGATTGCACTTACTAATTAAAGTTTACAATCTTTTGTAACATTGCAAGCTTTAGATCAGGATCATGTCTGTCCATTAGGATGGACAATGGGTTCAAGATCTGTTACTGAAATTAAATCTCCAGTAATGCTGACTGAACATTTTTATATAAAAAAAAAGATATTGATGTACTAATTCATTGCTGAAACAATTTCGTATGCAGAATATACAGATCTTGAAGTTCTTGAGCGTATAGCAGATGGAAATATCTCAGATGTGGAGTGATGAGGAAGAGGAAGATAAAGTTTGTTATAAACAAGATGCAATCTACACAACAAAAACCTCAAAATTAAAGTAAAAATGTTACAATCTTAATGTTCTGATTTTGAAAATACATTTCAAGATTATACCAGCAATCATGTATGATTGTTTTGCATTTTATGTTGGTATAATGTTGTACCTGATGCCCATTGAAATGGACAAAAATAGCTATACTTAAAGGGTGTTGAATTTGTATTATTATAATTTGGTCTCATTTATAGGAGCCTCAAGAACTGTGAAAACAAACTTTTACATTTTACTGAAACTTGGAACATAATTCAGGTCTGAAGGGTTAAAAATAGAATGGAGGTCAATGTACCCCTTATCACAAGACAGTCGTGATGTATTTAACGGTCATAAGCTTCTTAAATCCTCTAATGTTTGCAATATTTCCAGTAAAAACAAAATGGTGACAGAAAATTTTTTTTTGGGTGGACAATCCAAAGTCTCAATTTCTTTAGCAGAACATAATAAAGGGGATATAACATAAATAAAGAGGTCTAAACTGCTAAATGTTTCCAAATATACAAATTGAAGTATCATAATAATTAAAAGAGAGAGCACTGATAATGCAATGCAGAAGCTTTATCTCAGGATATCATCTGACAGAATGATTGACAGGCCAGTAGACAGGCCGCACACACCTACACAGTACGCTATGTTGTTTTAAAGATTCAATTCCATGACGTACGTAGAAGTACGTCCTATCACTTATACACTACATTAATGTGACACTCAAAAATGCATATTCAAATGGCATTGGCATAGTTTCAGAGTGAATTCCCACACTGCACAAACATCAACTGTTCAAGCTTTTACTTTATTACACTGTAAAACCCAACAGTCAACTTTATCAAATGAAATGAGTGTAGTTAACTTAAAATTTACTTAAAGTTAATTATACTCATTTGAAAAGAGTTTTGAACTCAGTGTTGAAGGTAATGAGTTAATTTAAACACCTCATTACTTACGGAGTAAGTTCACAGTACTCATATAGATTGGTTTTTTTAACTCAAATGGTTTGTAGCAATCGGTTTCCTCAAACGGTTTGAGTTGCTTTAACTTATTGGGTTTTACAGTACTCAGTTGGTTTGAGTTCTCTTCATTTATTGGGTTTTACTGTGCTCAAATTGCTTCGTTTACTCAAATGGATTAAGTTCACAGTACTCATTAGGATTAGTTTTTGAACTTAAACTATTTGAGGAAATCGATTGCTACAAACCATTTGAGTTGTCTTAACTTTTGAGGTTGTACAGTGTACTTATAATGAATCCACAATCTAACAGATTGGGAAAACTGAAGTCCTTAATGCTGTGAAATAATAGAGAATGGGTTCAATGGCTAAATATTTGCACTTTTCAATAGAGTAAACATCTGCAAACCTTTAAATGCATTTACAGCGTTTTCCTAAATCTTTTTTAAACTTTTCCACATTACAGTCTTTGCTCCCAAAATTAATACAGACAAAATTTTACTTTAGCCATCAAATTCTAATTAAGAAATGCATTTTATTATTTATTACAATTATTAAATTATTGAAGTGTCTCTAGATTATTATTTATGAAGTCATCCTCAATTAACTTTGTTTCCCCACTTTATTTTATAGCAATTTATTGTGTTTTCTAAAAAGGTAAAGATAGAATTACATGTTAAAGCAGAATTACAGTATAACTAATATAAAGTTATGAATCATAAGATGATGAAGGAAAGAGTACCTGATGTTTGTCCATTAATGGTTTCACCTAAAAGAATAGCATAAGAACAGATTTCTTACTTCACAAGACAATATAGTGAGACTTGAATATATTTATGATGTGATATTTGATTATATTTTAAATAATTGGGCCACAAATGTGTATTCAGAGATGTAGAGTATGCAAAACACTCACCTAATAGCAGTATTAAAACACACAATGAGAATGAAAACCTCATTGTGATAAACACACACCTCCTATACCTGCACACACACACATATACACATGAAATTAGTTTTTAGTAATAAACTAAGGGGAAAAAAGGAAATATAAAGGTGGCAACACAAAAAGAGTAATACACGTATTTACTATAAAAGGCTATCAGGCAATCTTAAACTGAGTGTTACTTGTTTTCAACATGTGGAAATAATACTTAAAATCCTTGGTTCACAATTCATCCACAATGTTATTACATGTATTACAATTGTATGATTTGTTTGCTGATTAACACGAGCTAACAATGAACAATACTTCTATAGCATCTCTTACTCTTAGTTAATGCAAATGTCAACATTTACACACACATTGTCATGATCAGTCAACATTTGCACACTTTTAGGGTGACAAATTGTATCTGTTAACCTTATTTAATGCCTTGTGAACTCACTGTAGTTTAGAAGATTCATATTTTAATCTTATGATATTTTATAGTAAGATAAAATGTATTTCTTAATACAATTTAGAAGATATTTATTAACCTACAATAACAAATGTTATTTGTATTATTATGATTCACTGTTGTTAATCAATGTGAATCAATGCATTAACTTAACAAATGAGTCTTTATTGTATTGTTTTGCCAAAATCTACTTTACAAACATCATTTACATTCATCAAAGCCAGTTAATGGGTTGTTACGTTAGAGTGTAAAGCGATATAATAAAGTAAATGTATGTTACCTGAGACAAAACGTATCTACACAGTAAAATCCAGAACACGGTGATGCTTTAATCCAGCTTGAGAATACAATCAGGAATGAGCTTCAGAGTTTAGCAATCTTATGCATGACAGTGGGTGTAACTTTTCTCAAATGTGATGGCTTGACAGCTGTGACAATATACCCCACCTCCAACAATAACTCAAATCATATTCACGTCACGTAATGGCAGTGTTTCTTTCTACACCTGCTATTCTGAAATACATTTTTAACATTGAATAGATGAACACTGATGAACAACTACAACCCAATCTGATGAATCTTAATTATGGGGATACTCATTCTCACAAACATTATAGTCTATTAGTATGTTTTACACACTTATGAGATTAATTCCACTGTTTATAATCTTCCTGAACACACTGCAATTGTTTTATGGGTTAATACAGATTACATACATTTTCAACAGTGATGGAGAGTAAGAAAGTGACCTAAATTCATCTGTGCTTATCCTTTTTTTAGTAATTTTGCCTCGCTGTACTTCAAGTATAGTATTGTACCTTTTAATAAATGCTTATGACTAGTAAAAAAAAATGTAAACTGAAATTGTCAGGCAGGTTTTGATCTGTGAAGGATTAGAGTGAGTCTTAAGTTGTTGATTCATTGATTCAGATGATCAG
>CAIGQV010019178.1:2137286-2147384 GCA_903798115.1 Danio jaintianensis | reverse complement strand
ATAGATAGATAGATAGATAGATAGATAGATAGATAGATAGATAGATAGATAGATAGATAGATAGATAGATAGATAGATTTGCCTTAAATTGCCTTATGATTTTTTTATGATAAAGATTTGATTTGAAGATAACATTTGATCAAAAAAGTTTTTAAATTTTTCAAAAGATTTTTTATTGTTTTGACTATTTGTTTAATGTACGTATGCAGCAACATGTAGTCCCCTTAACATTTCTTTTTCAAGCACAGTAAATTATACTATTATCACTACTGTTACTATCTGTCAAAACTAGACACTTATTTTCCTTTTCAATAATTGACTCTTAAATTTAGCCCATTTTGTCCCAATAACCCGCACTGTGGATTTCTAATGTGAAAAAAATCTAATACATTGCGTTTGGTTTATACAATAAGGCTTAAAATAATGAAATTGGAGCTTTCTCTCTTAAGTTAACAAAGAAAAAAGTAAAACTCCCAGAATGTGAGGAGGTGTCATACCAATAGGTAAATCCTTTCACCGAATTAGTACATTTGTTAAAAATGAAAGAAAAAAAAGTATGACGTCGGAGATTGGGGTTAGATTAAAAAAAATCACCTGTTGTTTGTCCATTGATTATTTCACCTGTGAAGTACACAATATGGCATGATTAATAATACGAAAAATCCAGTCAACCTACCTAATTATATCAAATGATTTACTTGACAGGTTATGAATCACTCACCATTAATCAGCAGCACACACAGCGAGATCAGAAACTTCATCATGATCAACAACATCTGCACACACACATATGCAGCATATTTATATATGTATTATTGCATTATACTGTAATTACACATTAAATCATTATTAATCATTTTAAATTGTATTTGTTTGCTTATTGCCCATTAGTAAAAAAAAAGAGTAAATAAATCAAATACACGTCAGGTTACAAAGTAATACCTTTTACATTCTTTAGTCAAATGGGCTAAAATGAGGTGAAAAGCCTTTACCTGAGATGAGAGCAAAACTCAGGCAGATTCTCTCTTCAGCAGCTCAACACAGAGATGATGATCAACTGCAAAGCTCACAATCATGATACCTTTATTAATTCCTGTGGGAGGACCTTTACTGGAACCAGATGTACTTTTGAAACAATATTGTAAACCAGTTTTTTTTTTTCTTGTGACATGAAAATATTTCTTATTTAAGCTGAGCATTTCCTTGTGAGAACACACATTTAGAAAGACATTCTTCATGCTCAAATAATGGAATGAAAACAAGCTTGAATTGCTGAGCAGTTTTTCCAAAGTTGTCACACCACAAAACCCCCAGTGAGTGAGGCAAAGGTGACTGGAAATACAATTACTAGTTGATTTGTTGTCTATAATATTAAATGTAATCATTGATTACATTAAAAGCTTTAGTCCATCTTTAGACTAATGAAGCACTGCAGGTTGTCAAGTAAGATCAAGATTATGAGGTGTGCAAACAAACAGTGAATACAAAAATACATTCATTCATTCATTCATTTTCATTCATTTTCATTCACAGTGGAATGAACCGCCAACTTATCCAGCATATGTTTTTTACACAGCGGATGCCCTTCCAGCTGCAACCTATCACTGGGAAACATCCATACACACTCATTCACACACATACACCACAGACAATTTAGCTCTCCCAATTCACCTATAGCACATGTGTTTGGACTGTGGGGGAAACCGGAGCACCCGGAGGAATCCCACGCCAACACGGGCAGAACATGCAAACTCCACACAGAAATGCCAACTGATCCAGCCGAGGCTCGAACCAGCGACCTTCTTGCTGTGAGGCGATCGTGCTACCCACTGCACCACCGTGACGCCAACAAAAATACATGTTATTGTGCATTTTTAATTCATTACGCACTCCAACACAAACCTTAAAGTGAACTATAAAGTCTTAAAAAGCATCTGTGGAACAGCATGCTTAAATATCAAGTAATATTGTAAAAAATTAAAAGTGTATATTTATGGAACGCCAGACTTTTTATATTATTTTATGTATTTTCTTTCATAGAGTGAGCAATTCACAGGTTCCATGGGTTGATTATTTAGTTTGAAGTAGAGAATCCTGTTCTTGGAGAATCTAAGGAAGTGAACATTACAGAATATTCACACGTTTACAGGAGGAACAGCAATTACGTTCTTGAGCAATGTTCTATATTCTTCCTCTGCTTATTTTAGCTCATCAAAAACCATGTGATGTGCATTATTGTCCTCTGACAGCAGGGATGGATTTAGTGACTTTTAAGTATGGGATCCCTCCAAAATGTGTTTTTTTAACTTTTGCAATCATTGCTCTACTGTCTTTCTCATTTTTACTTCATAACTATTCTGCAGGACAGTGTGAATCCAGTCATCAATTAGCAACCCTAATGTCTCAGAGATGGATTACCTTTTTGTTGTAATAAAAGATGACAGAAGTCACGGTTGCACTTGTCATTGACCTTAAAAAAAATGAAATAATCCCATGCATGTTGTTCTGTATTGCAAGTGTTTTAAGGCATATGAAGGGTGAAGTCACGCCTGTGCGCAGCAGTGAATATTTCTGTTGTGAGACAGCTGTCACTATAGTACCGCAGATCATATAACACAACAGTATTATTTTCTTTGTGTTAATAACTAAAATGATTTCATTCACAATTGTTTGCATTTAAAATACATTTTTGGGCCTCTACAAACAGGCCTACCAGAATCAGACTGCTGCTTGTGAACTTGACAGTAATGGCTCCTATGTAAATGTACTGTACAGATTAATATAAGCATAGAGGGAGAATACTGAAATTAATATAAATGAGTAAAGGCAGTAAATGTTTAATTTGATGTGTCAATGTTAATTTAACTCTTTAATCTTACCTATTTTTAAATGTGCAATTCTTTGCATATGCAGGTTTTAAAAATCTTTGGTAACCCTTTACAACGAAAGTTCAATCTGAGTTGATGTATTATGTAAAAAACAAAAAAACAAAAACATTAACAGCATAAAAGAGGTCATTATTAATCGTATGCATAAATCAATAGATTATATTTATATATTATGTTTATATGGTTTATATCAGGGGTTGGAAAACTTTTTTCAGCAAAGAGCCTATTCTGATTTTTTGGGCAAATTTCAAGAGTTCCCACTTAGATATGCTTTAGCGTGAATAGCAGGTTTGGCATGCTGTCCTGGGAGAGAACCCTGAGCTCGAAGATAATTGAGCTCAAGGCTCCCGCCCAGTCAAGTAAGCATATAAAGGGGTTCGAGATCAGGTAGGTCTCGAGAGCTCCCCTTAGAAAAGGGAGGAAAAGGAGGAGATGGGGTGGAAGGGGGGATTCTTCCGAAATGAAGATAGATCGGTAGAGGAAATCGGTTTATTTATTGTGAGCTTGAATCAATCTGATTGGATTAATACTGATTACTGATGAGTAACCGGTCGTGCTCAATCATATCACGTGCTCCTCTCGAAATTAGTTTGTGAAACTTCACTTAACTACTCTAAATAATACAGGTTTGAGCAAAACCTTTATTTATGTCCATGCACAACTCAAAAATAAATAAATATGAAGCATCACATGTTGAGCAATCCATGAATGAAGAAAGGGCAATTTATAGATTTTTTCTTTTCGCCATCATCACTCATCAATGTTGTTTGAATTACCGTGCACGAGGTTACCATAGGAATGTAAGTTGCTTACCCTTTATGGACCCTTTTCACAAGCCTGTTATAACGGTCATCAGCTTCTTAAATCCTTAAAGTTTTTTTTTTTGTTGTTTTTTTTTAAACGTATTAAAATTTATATGCATTTATGAATGTATTATATCATCTTTGCGTCAAATTACAAAAAACAAATTACAGCTTGTGCGAGCCATTTCTAATGCAGCGTCTATGGGACAGGACAGTGAATTTAACATTATTCTCTCTTCTGTCTGCTGTTTTCAATCTCATACAATTTTGTCCCTTTTCTGAAAGTCTTGATAACACCATCGTGGAGTTTTTCTTTTATTATTTCAGCAAATAGGATTGTAAATAAATGATTTGTTGTACTCTCCCATTCACTGCGCTCTAAGTTTACCCAACTATGACGCCTTCTGCTACTGAGAAACCCGGAAATGTGAAAAGGGTCTATTGGTGTTGCAATTGAAGTTAATCCACAGCGTCACACATGCATTGGTGGAAACGTGCTTTTATTTTAAACTGAGTTCTTATTCATTTTGCTGTAAATAATACAATAAAGGGAATTGTAATTGTATTTTCAATAGGAAACTGATTTCTAGTGACGTTTATACTCTTTTAAACTTTAAAATATTATTGAATGGAGACAGCTGAAGAGCCACGTATTTTTGGTCAAAGAACCACATGTGGCTCGCGAGCCATGGGTTCCCTACCACTGGTTTATATGTGGTAATATAATGATAGACAAGCATGAACTGAGATTGAAAAACAGTACCATTTGTCTGTGTCTAATCAGATGCAGTGTGTGTTTTCTCATTTTAGTCAAACTTGATTGCCAGGTTTACTCAGGTTGGCTTCAAAGTATGACTTCTAGGAAATCATCAGACTAAAAACCATGCAGACAATGACGGTCTCTTTATAAAGTTACCAAAGCTGTCGATCACAAGCTGTTTTTTACACTTGAGTTAGATCCAACAGACAGGAACTGCGTACATGGCTCCCTTACATTATCAATGAATGTAATTATTATAAAATATCATTTTAAACTACTAACAATGCCAATACAAGTCACATTGTTAAACTTTTCAATGTTAAAAGTTCAATCAAGTTCCCATAATGCAAATCGAAAAGCACAAGTAAACAGAAAACGCACATAAATCACAAACGAAAAAAACTAGCAAAGAAAAAAAGGAAAACATCTATATTTACTTTAAAAGGTGCCATAGAATAAAAAATTTGGATATAACTATTCATAGCTGAATAAAAATGATTGAGTATATACAGGTCCTTCTCAAAAAATTTGCATATTCTGATAAAGTTCATTATTTTCTGTAATGTACTGATAAACATTAGACTTTCATATATTTTAGATTCATTACACACAACTGAAGTAGTTCAAGCCTTTTATTGTTTTAATATTGATGATTTTGGCATACAGCTCATGAAAATCCAAAATTCCCATCTCCAAAAATTAGCATATCATGAAAAGGTTCTCTAAACGAGCTATTAACCTAATCATCTGAATCAACTAATTAACTCTAAACACCTGCAAAAGATTCCTGAGGCTTTTAAAAACTCCCAGCCTGGTTCATTACTCAAAACTGCAATCATGGGTAAGACTGCCGACCTGACTGCTGTCCAGAAGGCCATCATTGACACCCTCAAGCAAGAGGGTAAGACACAGAAAGAAATTTCTGAACGAATAGGCTGTTCCCAGAGTGCTGTATCAAGGCACCTCAGTGGGAAGTCTGTGGGAAGGGAAAAAGTGTGGCAGAAAACGCTGCACAACGAGAAGAGGTGACCAGACCCTGAGGAAGATTGTAGACCGATTCCAGACCTTGGGGGACCTGCGGAAGCAGTCTTCCCCAGGTCAAGCCACTTTTGAACCAGAAACAGCGGCAGAAGCGCCTGACCTGGGCTACAGAGAAGCAGCACTGGACTGTTGCTCAGTGGTCCAAAGTACTTTTTTCGGATGAAAGCAAATTTTGCATGTCATTCGGAAATCAAGGTGCCAGAGTCTGGAGGAAGACTGGGGCGAGGGAAATGCCAAAAGGCCTGAAGTCCAGTGTCAAGTACCCACAGTCAGTGATGGTCTGGGGTGCCATGTCAGCTGCTGGTGGTGGTCCACTGTGTTTTATCAAGGGCAGGGTCAATGCAGCTAGCTATCAGGAGATTTTGGAGCACTTCATGCTTCCATCTGCTGAAAAGCTTTATGGAGATGAAGATTTCATTTTTCAGCACGACCTGGCACCTGCTCACAGTGCCAAAACCACTGGTAAATGGTTTACTGACCATGATATTACTGTGCTCAATTGGCCTGCCAACTCTCCTGACCTGAACCCCATAGAGAATCTGTGGGATATTGTGAAGAGAAAGTTGAGAGACGCAAGACCCAACACTCTGGATGAGCTTAAGGCCGCTATCGAAGCATCCTGGGCCTCCATAACACCTCAGCAGTGCCACAGGCTGATTGCCTCCATGCCACGCCGCATTGAAGCAGTCATTTCTGCAAAAGGATTCCCGACCAAGTATTGAGTGCATAACTGAACATAACTATTTGAAGGTTGAGTTTTTTTGTATTAAAAACACTTTTCTTTTATTGGTCAGATGAAATATGCTAATTTTTGGAGATGGGAATTTTGGGTTTTCATGAGCTGTATGCCAAAATCGTCAATATTAAAACAATAAAAGGCTTGAACTACTTCAGTTGTGTGTAATGAATCTAAAATATATGAAAGTCTAATGTTTATCAGTACATTACAGAAAATAATGAACTTTATCACAATATACAAATTTTTTGAGAAGGACCTGTAGTAATACTGTTACTACGAGCCTCAAACACCATTGATTTCTCGTTTACATGTAAATAATGGTGAAAATGGTGAAAAACAAGCCAATCAGAACCACAGACTCTGCACACAGGATCATTAATATGCATGCCCCAGGCTGATTTGCCACAACTTTTTATAATAAGATTACAACAGTCATACTTTATCACTTATTTTTAAGTTTATGTAAGTTTGTATTAAATTTACTATGTATGTGGGACTCTTATTTTTTAACGGGACAGTATTATCTGTTCACAGCATGTCTGAATGCAAAATGAAATATAATACAGATTATATATTTATTCAGCACCACCCCTGAAGAGGCATAAAGTCTGTTTAAATGTATCTTTTGTTAGTTTATTGTTTATATTGTGAAATTAGTCGTGTATGTTTGCAATGAGTCAACAAACACATTGATTAAATAAGTATTTAATGCACATATAAAGTATGGTTATAATAAAAGTATGATTAAAGCATGATTATTTTGCATGTGTATTTTATAAAACATCACTGTGTGCATCTTGACATGGACTGCTTGAGGGTCAGAGGAGTGCTCATTAATATTCACAACCCTTTCAAATATGGTCAAAACCAACCCTATCACATTAGCACCCAATTCCTAGGGTTGGAAATAGACCTGTAAAATCAATTCTGGAGAATTTTTGTATTTACCTAAGTTCATCTTTCATTCATTCATTTTCCTTCGACTTAGTTCCTTATTTATCAGGGTTCGCCACAGCGGAATGAAACCATGTATTCCAGCTATTCCAGCATATGCAGAGGATACCCTTCCAGCTGCAACCCATTACTGGGAAACACCCATACACTCTAATTCACACACATGCTCATACATTACGGACAATTTAGTTTATTCAAATTACCTATAGCGTATGTGTTTGGACTGTGGGGGGAACTGGAGCACCTGGAGGAAACCCACACCAACATGAGGTGAACATGCAAACTCCACACAGAAATGCCAACTGACCCAGCAGGGACTAGAACCAGCGACCTTCTTACTGTGAGGTAACCACTGAGCCACCGTGTCGCCTCATTTACCTAAGTTATATACCTGTACTGGATGTAACATAATATATTGTATTAATGCATTCTATGGCATGGCACTCCAGCATGTTAATGAAACCTTCAGGGATGAAAAGAACTGCTTTAACATCAAAATGTTTCTTACTTCCTTTTGAGCCTCTAAAAGTCAATTAGTGCTGCAGGTCACTAATCATAGGCTACTTTACAGGGGTTTTATTAAGATATAGGAATACTCTTAAGAGCTCTTTCAGAAGACTGTTCTGACATGAGTGAATACTCTGTGTCCCAGCAGCTCCTCTGGCTCTCTTTACCTTCATTAAACATGCACTAAAAGAAATTTGACAGTGTTAAAATTTGGAAACAGACACACCCCTTTTGAAATCTCGGCTATTGTAGCTAGACACGCCCCTTACTGCTGATTGACTCCAATTGTGTTTTAAAAGTTGCTCTATCGCACTTGTCAGAGCAAGAACAATACAGGAATATTTCTGATGACAAACTCATGCCAACGTTCCTTCAAGGAACATTTGAACCAGTGCAGCAACATTCTTCAAAAGCTTTGGCTCAGAAATTAGAATCGCAAGACTCTTCTCGTGCACGTTATCATAGTATCTCTATGGAAAATAAGCTGAACGATTGCAAAATAGCGAGCCGCAAAATAACGATGAGATCAAAAATAAAAACACAAAAAGACAAGAAAAACTCATTTTACTTGATCTTCAGTTGAGATCTTTGTATATGATCAATTGAACGTAAAAATGAAATAAAACTATATATAGTTATAAAAATATATATATAATTTTTACCTATGTATATTTTTATATATTATCAGGAATCTCACTGAATTAAGTGCACACAACTTTAAACCAAATGTGTATTCTGAGTTTGCTGGTTTGTGTCAAATAAGTAAATATAAAATAAGCTTAAGTATAATATATAACCTTTTACAGTATGATTGAATCAACTATAGACAGTATACTTTCATCTGAATCACACAACATTGTCAATGATTACTGACGCCTTTAATGATTAATGATAAAGTAAAATCTTAATACACTGTATTCTCAAGGTACTTCAAATACACTTCAGTATGATCTAAATACTCCTAAAACTTTTAGTTTTCAGTTTCTCTTCAGCCTCTTTCACTAAAACCTACAATACAAGAATTTTCTTTCATTTGATCAGAGACTGAACTTCACCGCATTTAACCAGTGCTGCAACATTCTTCAGTCATTCAGACAGAAAGTAAAACAGAAAGACTCTTTTTATCCTTATTATTGCATCACTATTCAAAATAAAGGCAACACTCAATACAATACGGGTGTAAAACAATATGGGTGCGCTAATGTGCATTGATTTATGCTTTAATGCACAGAAAATCATCAACTCATAAGGTATTGATTTTTTTTATTTATGATTATTGTATCAGCAACTTATAAAAGTCTATATGATTAACAAACTATTATAATAGATTAATTGCTATGTCTTGTTATCAAATGTTGATGCAATAAATACTAACAAACAATTTACTTCGAGACATACATTGATGATTATCTGTTCATTAGTTAAGCATGAATTAATGCATATTAAGTGCACCCATATTTTAAAGTGTTGCCATAATGAAGAAACAACTTTAAAAATAGCGGCAATCTTTCTTTCTTTTACTGAGAAAAAGATACTGCAAAAGGAAAAAAGACATAACATTACGTCACTTTAATCATGGAATTTATTTCTTTTTACCCGTTTACCTTTTGAATCTTTATGCCCCTGTACAGCACCTTATATTAAATGCATGAATTCTATATTAAACACTATATTAAATTATATTACATTTCTTTTTTTAAGCTAAAAGATTGAAAAAAAATAAAGCCTCAACAGATCAACAAGCTCAGCCCTCTAGCAATGTATTTGATTGATTTGAATAAACATATAAATTATGTATATGGCCTTTGTTACTATGGACACCCAAATAATTATATAATTAACCTAGTGTATTAAATCAGTGTAACATAGTATGTCAAGTAAATTGCTGTGCCTCATGAAATAATATTTATGAAATGAAGAAATGCCACAACCAGTTCCACATCCATTAAAATCAACCAAACTAAATGTTGCACTTTCTGTGTCAATGAACTAAGAAAGGGTGAAGAAACTCATCAGAGGAATGAACAACAGCACCAGAGAAGCACACAGACAAGAAGCCTCAGAAACCTTCACTTGGTCTGGAAGAAACTGAACATCTGTGAACAGAGAATATAAATCAGTCTAATGAAATAAAAGATTATTTTTAACTGAATCAAACAGTGTTGAGGAGCAGCTCTACATGTAGATCAGCTATTAATGTAACTACATTTTATTTGTTTTATGTGTTATTGTGGGGAAAAGTAGCTTAAATGTAACAAGCTACTTTTAGAAAGTATTTTTTTAGAACAGTAGTTTAGTTACTTTAAGCTACTCATTAAGCTCCATTTTCAGAACAGCGTCCCCAACACTGCACTTAGACATATGAAATGCTGACCTGTGTTTCCTCCAGACCACACTAGAGGACCC
>CAIGQV010019178.1:2104123-2127286 GCA_903798115.1 Danio jaintianensis | reverse complement strand
TGTGTGTGTGTGTGTGTGTGTGTGTGTGTGTGTGTGTGTGTGCGTGTTTGTGTGTATAATAACATTCCAGGATAAGGAGAAATGTATATACCTGCACAATATACAGGAGCTGGGATTGAAACTGTTGGCCTGGTAATCTTGTAGACATAATAATCTCCAGGACAAGCTTTGACTTGGATTGGGTCAGATCTGTAGCGACTGCATTGATCATAACGTGAGCCGTAAATTTCACGTGTAACAACTCCATCTTCTAGTCGAGGATGAGATCCACCGAGCCACAGAGCAGTAAATCCTCCACAGTCCATATAAGAGGCACACCATTCAGGCATCTGAGCACTTGATCCATTAATGAAGAGTCTGTACCAGCCATCCCATTCTACAAGAGTGTCATCATGTCCATTTACATATCCATACCGGTACCAGGTATTGAGTATGGTTCTCCAGTAGTTGTCTAGTATGTTGTAGGTACTGCACGGGTCATAATCTGTGTTTTAAGACAAAAAAAGTTTTTGTCATTTAGTCATTTCAGTGAGGAGCTTCACAAGAACAAATCTGAACCACACTTATGAAAAATAAGTTTAACCAGTGATGCTGGATCCAGTGATTATTTGTGGACTTATGGTCGAAGCCACCTGTGAAATGGTGCTGATATCTAAAAAACAAAGAAAGAAGAAGTTATTTTCAAATTATTTAATGCCTTTTAAAAAAAAGTGTGTGGGGAGGTGGGGGGGGGGGGGGGGGGGGTACCTGTGCAGTATCCTGAGCACCAGAAGTGTGGATTCACAAGTTCATAGATATAATAATTTCCTGGACACGCTTTCACTCTGATTGGGATTGCCTTGTACCCACAGCAGCCGCTCCAGTAATAACTACCACAGACCTCTCTGGTCACCACTCCATCCTCTATCTGAGGGTGAGGACCATTGAGTACCAGATTCATGTATGTGTTACAGCTGAGTGCATTGGTACAGGTCTCTGGCATCTGGATGTTCATTCCATAGTAGAAAAGCCTGTACCAGCCACTCCAGGTTAAAGATTCATCACACAAGTAGTCTCCAGTTTCATTGTTGGCTCTCCAGGGGCGATCCAGAGACTTATAGTTGTAGCAGGGGTCACTGCTGATGCTTTGGAAAGCGACTGTGGTGGTGTAAAAATTACTGTTAAAATACTGTATTTATGCTGAAGAAAAGTTAGAGTATTACATCTTATAAAATGATGGTCAAGGGGTTAGTTCACCCAAAAATGAAAATTCTGTTATTAACTACGCACACTCATGTCGTGTCAATCCTCCAAGACCTTCATTCATCTTAGAAACACAAATTAAGATATTTTAGATTAAAAACCAAGAGCTTCGTCATCCTCTATAGACAGCAACATTCACAAGATTTTCAAAGTCCAGAAAAGGAACCAAAAACATTGTCAAAACCGTGCATGTGACTTCAGTGGTCAATCTGTAATCATACAAAGCTCCAATAACACTTTTGTGCAACTTTGTTTGCCTATATCTTCTGTGTCAGGTCAGGGTGCGCGTTTACTATGGTCAATATGGCACTTGCATGTTGTGCTGTGAAAGTTGTGAAGTTCTTGGGATTGGAACGACCTGACGGTGAGTAATTAATAACAGAATTTTCAATTTTGGTTAAACTAATGCTTTAATTTGAGCAGTCTAAACCAACAAATCAATTGAACAAACCCAACCAGTGGTGCGCAGTAAAGTAATGCACACAATATAATGATATATAATAATATATACAATTATATTATATAAGATATAAAATATTATACATTTCACAATTTCCCAAATCTTAATTAATGCGACTGAAAATGAACTATGGATGAAATCCAGATTATGTATTTTGTAAGCAGAATTGCATCCGTTTCATTTTAGCATGCATAAAGTGGCAAAACATACTTACAGTTGAAATTTAAAGTCCCAAAATTGAAAATTCCATGAAGAAAGGTGCTGTTATTGAGTGCTATGGTGTAACCCTACCAACCCGCACCAAGCAGGGCTTGAACCAGCAATTCCGGCATGGGAGACGGATGCTCTAACATGAAGGGTGAAGACTGCAGCCTCTAATGTTTATTGCTAGAGCACCTCGTGAGATCATGGTGAGGTTTTCTCATACAGCACTCACAATCTGTCCTCTATTACACTCAGCGCACTTCAGCTGTTGTGCATTATCATGCCTCTATCTAGCAGGTGCTCTGGTGCTTCAGTGACTACCTTTACATGGACATCAGTAATCTAATGATTTGCCTTAATTAGAATAAGACAATAATAAGATTAAAGCCATGGTCACACTGCTCTTTTTGCCCCATAGACTTCCATTTATACGCCTGCGAATGCGTCAGACCAGGAACACAAGCTTGTGTGATAAGTTTTGCATGTCGCTGTGTTCAAAAGTTCAATCTTGGTGAATTCTCACCTGTGAAATCGAATAGAGCAATCACTTGCTTTCTCAGCATATAATCATTTTGTTTTATCTTGCTCCTTTTTACAGCGCCGCACGAATTTCAGAAGCACAATCTCTAGTGTGACCGCAGCTTAAGGTGTTTACATGAGCTGCTTTTTGAATGTTCCATTCATGTTCCTGTTTTACATGTTATAGTGCATAGTTCAATTAACATCATTATGTCAGCATTCGATGATAGTTTCTTCCAAGGTTTGGAAACAACAGTTTGTGTTCGTCAAGACACCACATGTGATTTTGGGCATTTTGTTTTTAAACTGCTGTTAATTTCTCACACTGTGTGCAAACAGACGATGGCAGATACAAATTCTCAGGCAACAGGCCACCTCTGCCGTTTCATTCACTAACTTTTCATTCATGCCCCCGTGACAAACTCTGAGGTACTGGGTGAGAGCACAGTCATTGTTTCCTGCTCGCACCAAAAATGTGCTCTCTTGCTTGAAGCCATTCTCATTTGTTTGTTGTCAAACAACTGACCACGGCAGTGTGTGCATCCTGTTGCAAAATGTAGAAAAAATACTACATGATGGTAATAGTTTGATTGCGGTGTTTACATGTCTGTACTGCACTTCAATAATGCCACTAAAACAGGAATACTCCACATGTCTTAATTCCATTTCTGTTAATTCAATTATGACTTTAGTCGGATTAAGGTCATCAATAATCTGTGTTTACATGGCAAACTCTTGTCTAGTTTACCTACTAGACTCTTGTTGTTGCTTATGTCTTTGTCTGTGTTTTGTCAGGACTGTGTCGAGTTCGTCCATATGTTCTCGTTACTCCATGTTGGAGTTCCCTGCTCTGGTCACACATATGGACTATATCTGCACTTACTTCGTCTACGGCATCATGCCATTTTGTGATCATTTTGAACTTATTGCAGCACTTGCTGTTTTCTTCATAATAAATTCTTGTTCACTCGCTATTGGGTTTTGTTGGATTATTCACCGTAATACAAGGAGGGGAGTGAGGTTTACCTGCACAGCACTCACCAGCTGGCCTCTGCTACAATGGGAGTGTCTATGTGTGCATATAACTATTAGCCTAGTGCTAATAGACTGCACACACCACTAATTTTTAACGAATTAAACAATAGTGTCAAGTAAGCAATTCGTTTAAATATAGGTTAACTTAGAACCAGAAAAAGAGTTAAAGCTGCACCTGCACAGTATGAAGGCCTGTAGATCAACGGATCAGGTTTGATGAGTTCATAGACGTAATAATCTCCTGGACAGGCTTTGACCTGGATGGATGTGGATCTGTAGTTCTCACACTGGTTAGACCATATTTGAGTTCCCAAAACATCACGGGTCACCACTCCATCCTCAAGTGTTGGATGAGAACCGTTGAGATACAGTGCAGTTTCACCACCACATCCCATATAACTCACACACCACTCAGACATCTGGGCACTTTGTCCATTCAGATACAGCCGATACCAGCCGCTCCATTCAACCAGAGTGTCGTCATTATAATAGTAGTACTGATTTGCACTTTGTCGTATGTCTCTCCAGTAGTCGTCAGTAATGTTATAATCATAGCATGGATCAAAGCTGGAAGTTGTATTTTCTGAGAGAATAATGACACAAAAAAGGAATAATCCATGATGATACTGTACTGTTTAACAAACAGTAGTGTATTTATTGAAAGATAACATATTTGAATAATACATCAAGGAAGGATTACTGTGAATAAACTAAATTCACTTTCAAGTGTATTCTTAGTTCATACCATATGAAAAAAACTGTATTAAGTGTATTTTAGTACCACAGGTCGCATTTCTTTTCTAAAAGTACTACAATGGATTTTTATAAACACTGAAAATTTGGTTGATTGGATTTCAGGTCGTGCTGTTCCTGCTTTGACCAGCAGGTGAAGCCAGTGTTACTGTTCTGGTGTCTATAATGGATCATCCCACCTGTGACTCCGCCCATTTAACTTGTTACTCATTAGCATCTCATTATTTTCATGTATTTATATATATATATACCCATACCAGATCATTCCAGTCTTACCAGTTCTCATTTTAACTTCAGGATTTTTTAAATAAAATTCTTCTAATACCTAAGTCTGTATCTTTCTGATATATTACAATCTGTACATAGTGAAATACTTAACATAGTGAAAAATAAATAAATAGTTCTGAATCAGCTTTAGCCAATTATAGATTTTACATACTATAAGTAAGATTTGAATGGAAGACAATCACAATCTATTTGTACATAGTGATGATACATGAAGAGACATGAAGATTAGATTAAAAAAATTACCAGTTGTTTGTCCATTGATTATTTCACCTGTTGAATACAAAATATGGCAATTATTAATTAGTGTTGGGCAAAAATGAATCGAGATTAATCGCATGCAAAATAAAAGTTTGTTTTAACATAATTTATGTGCGTGTACTGTGTATATTTATTCATTCATTCATTTTCTTTTCGGCTTAGTCCCTTTATTAATCTGGGGTCGCCACAGCGGAATGAACCGCCAACTTATCCAGCATATGTTTTACGCAGCGGATGCCCTTCCAGCTGCAACCCATTACTGGGAAACACCCATACACACTCATTCACACACATACACTACGGACAATTTTAGCTAATCCAATTCACCTGTACTGCATGTCTTTGGACTTGTGGGAGAAACCGGAGCACCCGGAGGAAACCCACGCGAACACGGGGAGAACATGCAAACTCCACACAGAAATGCCAACTGACCCAGCCGAGGCTCGAACCAGCGACCTTCTTGCTGTGAGGCGAACGTGCTACCCACTGCGCCACCGCGTCGCCCCGTGTATATTTATTATGTGTGTATATATATATATATTTATATATATATTTGAGAATGTTTATTTTCATTTAGATATAAATTATATATGTATATGATACAAATGCTATATAAATTTAAATATCTATGCAACACAATTGTTTTGTATGGTTTTGCTTATATGTATGTGTGTAACACGTATACACACATTTAACTGCCCATAATTAAATAAAATTTATAACTTGACATATTATAGAAACTCACCATTAATCAGCAGCACACAAAGCAAGATCAGACACTTCATCATGATAAGCAACTCCTCCTGTACACACACACACACACACACACACACACATGTATACAACATATTTACTCAAGAAATCTTTAATAATTATTGTACTTTTTTGTTTTGCTCATTGCACATTATTAGACAAGTGTCTAAGTGTATGAGGTAAAAAAGGAAATGCAAAATAAATAAACAAATAACCTTAATTTTACTAAGTAATACGTTTTACATTATTTAGACTTAAATTGACTAAAATGAGGTGTAAAGCCTTTACCTGAGGTCAGATGCTGCTGCAGAGCAAAACTCTGATTCTCTGAGCAGATTCTCTCTTCAGCAGCTCAACACAGAGATGATGATCAACTGCAAACCTCACGATCACCATCAGGGCCTTTATTAATACCTGTGGGAGGACCTTTACTGGAACCCGAGGTCATTTTGAAACAATACCGTAAACCAGTTTTACTTGTGACATGAATATATTTCTTATTTAAGCTGATCGTTTCCTTGTGAGCACATGCATTTAGAAAGACATTCTTTCAGTTCTTTTAGTTCGTGCTCAAATAGTGGAATGAAAACAAACTTGTTGAGAAGTTTTTCCAGTGCATTGTGCCATAAAACTCTCAGCGAGTGAGCAAAAGGTGACTGGAAATACTGTTAATATAATATTAAATGATTAATTCATTGATTACATTAAGAGGCTGTTTAAACCTGGCCACTTCATGCGTTTTTTTCTTATCGGATAGCTATCTGATCATGATATGGGCTGGTGTAAATCCTCCTAAACACACTCGAGACGGATGTAAGCCTGATCTCACAGAACCACTTCAGGAGGTGGTCTTGGACGGATTTCAGACGAAACTGGGCAGGTCTAAATGCATCTGATTGTTGAAATCGCATTTGTAAATTTATATGAAAATGTACGTAAATTCATAAATTATATGTAAAAATATATACAAGATATACAAGTTTAAATGTATAAGCAATGGAACGCCACATGTGACAGTTTCAGATGTTTGTTTTATTACAATTTTTTCATTTCGTTTTATTTTTGACCATGAAATTATTAAATTAAATTGTTAAATATATCAGATGGCAGCATTAACAGAGACACAGCATGCACCTGTCTCATTCATCTCTGTGAAAATAGAAGCATAATAAAATAAAAAAAACCATATAGTCCTTTTTTTTGAGGGGGGTATGTTATACACAAACTAATTTAAACCCTTTACAATTTTGAATGATGTCTTGCATGTATCTGTATGACAGAAATAGATGTTTAATTTAGCCTATAATGAAAGTAATCAAGGAGCCTGCCTTGTGTGCTTGTAATGATATTTTACAGCCTGCATATAAAATAATTTGACTGCCAAATCAGATATATAGCTTACATTTCTGTAAATAAGAATATTAATTAAATGTATTTTTATATATCTGATGCTTTGTCGATGTTACCTAGTTAGATTTGCATATAGCACGGGTTTTGAAGATCGGAATCATATCCGTTTAGCAGAGATTCATTCATGTGGTCAAGTGTAAATGGATCCGATCAGGAAAAACTCATGAAGTGACCAGGTGTGAACAGGCCCTTTGTCCATCCTTAGACTACTGGAGCAATGCAGGTTGTCAAGTAGGATATAGATTGAGGTGTGCATTTTAATGCATTAAGAACTCAAACAAAAAAGTGTGTGGAACAACATGCTTAAATGTCAAGCAATATTGTACAAATTAAAAGTGTAATTTATATATTTTCTTTTATATGATGAACACAATCACAATTCCATAGGCTGATTATTTTCTTTGTTTGCAGAATTTAAAGGGGGCCTATTATGCCCCTTTTTACAAGATGTAAAATACGTCTCTGATGTCCCTAGAGTGTGTGTGTGAAGTTTCAGCTCAAAATACCACACAGATAATGTTTTCTAACTCTCTGAAACTGACCCTTTTAGGCTTTGATCCTAATTGTGGCATTTTGGTGACTGTCGCTTTAAATTCAAATGAGATTGTGCTCTTTTCAAATGGAGGCGGAGCTACAAATACCTGTGTGTCAGCATAGTGGCAGAGTCAAAACAAGACACACATCCTATGCTAATGAGGGAGAGATGGTCACTAGTGGGCGGGGCTTTCCCCCTCTGATGACACGTACAAAGTGAGAATGTCAATCAAAGTGTTTCTGCAGACTGTTTTTATCAAATGTGGTTATAAAAAATAAAATTAATTATTTTTTACCATTAGAATCTGGTCATAATCACAGGCTGTTGCCACACAACTGTGTTTAAAGCCCTTATAAAAGTGACTTTTGCATAATAGGTCCCCTTTAAGGGAGTGAACATTACAGAATGTCCACACATTTGCAGGAGGAACAGCAATTAAATTCTTGAGCAATGTTCTACATTGTTCCACTGAATATTTTAGCTCATCAAAAATCATGTGATGTGCACTATTGTCCTCTGACAAGGCATGGCAAGGTTTATTTATATAGCACATTTCATACACAATGCTAATTTAAGGTGCTTTACATGAAGAAGAATAAATGAAACAAGTATAACAAATAAAAAACAACAAAACATAAAAATGTTAAAACAGGTTTTAAAGGAATGAAAAAGAACAGAAAGACATAATAGTGCGATCTGTGGGATGTAGCACAGTGCTCATTCAATAAAGGCACAGCTAAACAGATGTGTTTTCAGTCTTGATGTGAATGAGCCTAATGTTGGAGCCCATCTGATCATTTCTGGAAGCTGATTCCAGCAGCGGGGGGCGCTGTTAGTAGCTGAAGGCCGATTCACCCTGCTTTGACTGAACTCTTGGAATTTCTAGTTTACTTGATCCTAAAGATCTGAGGGATCTGTTTGGTTTGTATTCAGTGAGCATATCTGTAATGTATCAAGGTCCTAGGCTATTTAGTGATTTATAGACAAGTAATAATACTTTAAAATCTATTCTGAATGAAACTGGGAGCCAGTGTAAAGACCTGAGGACAGGTGTGATGTGCTCTGATTTTCTGGTTCTGGTCAGAATCCTGGCGGCAGCGTTCTGGATAAGCTGCAACTGTCTGACTGTCTCTTTGGGAACGCCAGTGAGGAGTCCATTACAGTAATCCACTCTGCTGGTGATAAAAGCATCAACACGTTTCTCTAAGTCCTCACTGGAAACATCTAATTCTTGCAATGTTTTTGAGATGATAGTATGCTGATTTACTTACTGCTTTGACATGACTACTGAAACTCATATCTGACTCCAGAATCACACCAAGATTCTTGACCTTATTTTATGTTGTTTGACCCTTAGAGCCAAGGTACGCATTCACCTTGAGAACCTCATCTCTGTTCCCAAATGCAATGACTTCAGTTTTCTCTTTCTTTAACTGAAGAAAGTTTTGGCACATCCAACTGTTAATTTCATCAATGCATTGGCAGAGGGTGTCAATGGACTGAAGTCATTAGGCAGTAAGGCTATGTAGATCTGAGTGTCATCAGCATAGCTGTGGTAGGAGATTTGGTTATTTCTCATTATTTGGCTCAGTGGGAGCATATAAAGGTTGAACAGGAGAGGTGCCAGAATTGAACCTTGTGGGACTCCACATGTCATGGGTGCCCACCTCAACCTAAGGTCACCTATAGACCATTTCAATGTGGTCATGTCATTGGCCCTTGAACATTTCCTGCTTGTTCTCATACTATATCATAACTGTGACAAGAGGCAATTCAATCATATTTTCACGTTAAAACAGCTATCATAACGTTATTTATCATAATGTGGACCTTTTTGGATTCTCGGAAGCTATGGAAATTAAAAATGTTAAACAGGAAATACATTAGGACCATTGTTATTGTTTACATCCCTCAAAATGGTCTATACTGACATAGTAACCTCTCCCTTCAAGATAAGATCTGAACCAGGACCGTCCCAGAAAGCCCAACTCAGTTTTCCAACCTATCAAGAAGTATACTGTGATTGACAGTGTCAATTGCAGCACTGAGATCGAGCAATACCAGCACTGTTAGTTTGCCTGAATCTGTATTTAGGCAACTATCATTATCTTTATGAGGGCGCTCTCTGTACTATGATGTGGTCTGAAACCAGATTGAAAATTGTCTAAACTTTCTTTAAAGTTTAAGAACTCATTAACCGGGTGTGGCGAGTACTCCTTTCTGATGTCACCAGAGAGCCATATTCCCGTCATCTGGACTCACAAGGCACCTGCAGACAATCAGAGGGAGAGGATATAAGCACAAGGCACCAGAGCTTCAGTGAGCTACAAACTCCCGACTTATCTCTCTCCCCAGATTCCAGCAACTGATCACGGCATCCACAATCCTCACCAGACTGCACCTAGCACACCCCGGAGAACACCCCAACCCACCATCCAGAAGCCTCCCCCGAGCACTACTTACCTTTTCTCTGCACTCACCTGATCACTTGTAAATATATCACCCTCTGTGGCTTTGCTTGAATGTCCGCAGTCTTGTGTTGTGTTTGATTCCTTTTCCTGCCACACCTGGTTAAGCAAAAACTTTCAATAATTGTGCCGATGAAAGGGAGATTTAAAATCGTTATGTGGTTGCTCAATAGGGTGTTACCCAGGTTGCTAGAGGGGTTTAACAACTGCAGTTTTAAGGGAGTTTGGAAAAGTCCCAGAAAGAAGTAAAGCATTTACCACAGACAGTGGGTTGTTGGGGTTGTTTTTGGTTGCTTACTGGGGGCTTGCAGCATGTGAAGGAGAGCATGTCTGGTGACAGACACTGTGGCTCTGGAGTTACTGGCTGCTAAAATAGGTTGTCCTGGCTGTTTTCCTGAAGATCATCCTTGAGTGACCAATGATTTTGCAATCATTGCTCTACTATCTTTATCTATTTTATTTCATAACTGTGTGGGACCGTGTAAATTCATTTTTGTTTTGTAATAAAAGATGACAAAAGTCATGGATGCACTTTCCATTGGCCTTAAAAAGTAATGAAATAATCACATGCAAAGTTGTTTTACTGCAAGTGTTTTAAGGCGTGTGAAGTCAGTGAACATTTCTGTTGTGAGAAATTGTCACTATAG
The DNA here is from genome assembly GCA_903798115.1 of Danio jaintianensis. NCBI lineage: Eukaryota > Metazoa > Chordata > Actinopteri > Cypriniformes > Danionidae > Danio > Danio jaintianensis. Next base: position 2,116,714 of record CAIGQV010019178.1, on the reverse strand, counting down.
TACCACGGATCATATAACACAACAGTATTATTTTCTTTGTGTTAATAATTACAATTATTTCATTCACAATTAATTGTGTTTAAAATACATTTTTGGGCCTCTACAAACCGGCCTACCAGAACCAGACTGATGAGGGTGCTTGTGAAATTGACAGTAATGACTCCTATGTAAATGAACTGTATCAACTAATATAAACATAGAGGGAGAATACTGAAGTAAATATAAATGAGTAAAGGCAATAAAAGTTTAATTTGATGTGTCAATGTTAATTTAACTTTTTAATCCTACTTTTTTTTGCAATCGTGCAATTCTTTGCATATGCAGGTTTTAAAACCTTGGGTAACCCTTTACAACAAAAGTTCGGTCTGGATTGATGTATTACTTTAACAGCATATAATAGGTTATTATTACTAGAATGCATAAATCAATAGATTATATGATGATATGGTTTATATGGTAATGTGATAATATAATGATGGACAAGCACGAACTGAGATTGAAACACAGTACCATTGTACTGCATCTAATGTGATGTAGATTTTTTATTTGATGTTTTCATTTTAGCCAAACTTGATCATCAGGGTTACTCATGTTGGCTTTACAGTATCTAGGAAACCATCAGCCTGAAATCCACGCAGACAATGAATGTCTCTTTATCAAGTTACCAAAGCTGTCGATCACAAGTGGATCTTTTACACTTGAGTTAGATTCAACAGACAGGAACTGATAAAAAAAAAAAAATTACGTGTGTGTGTGTGTGCGTGCGTGCGTGCGTGTGCGTGTGTGTGTGTTTAGCCTACTCATTTCTCATTGGAAAACTTTTGAAAAAGTTTACTGACAATTAACAATTATGAAACTTTTCAATGTTAAAAGTTGCCTCAGCAGCAATCAAGTTCCCATAATGCAAATCTAAAAGCACAAGTAAACAGAAAATGCACTCAAAAAATATATTTTTTGCTGCTTATTCAAACTACTTGTTTAAAAATGAGCTGAAACAACACAACTCTTGAGGTTTTTGGGGAACAACTTAATTGTTTTATGTTTAATCCACTTAAATTTGTAAGAACTAATAAGTACACTTAATTCCTTCATGTTGTCCCAACACAAATCAAATGTGTGGAAGCCAGCATTTTTCACAGTGTGCTCATGAATCACAAACTAAAACAATTGTTTACACCCGTCCACTCATTCACACATTTTTTTCTGATCGGATAGCTAACCAATCATGATATGGGCAGGTGTAAATGCCCTCCAAAACATATTTGAGACAAATTTAACTCTGATTGCTCAGACCACTTCAGGAGGTGTTCTGGGAAGCATTTCAGACTAAACCGGACAGGTCTAAATGCATCTGGATGTTGAATCCACATATTTAATTTTACTCCAAAATGTAAAAAATAAACGTGAGAGCGCACGTGAGTAATATGACCATCAGATATACAAGCGCAAATGCATAAGCAGCAGAAGGCCACAGGTGACAGTTTGAGACGTTTCTTTCATTCACATTTTTCATTTCATTTTTGACAGTGAAATTAAATTATTACATAAATATCTGATGGCAGCATTAACAACAGAGACGCAGCACACACCTGTAGCCTATCTCTAATAATTAGGAATAATAGTAGAAAAATATAGTGCTGCGTTCATTAACAAAGGCACGTTGTTTTGTTTTATACACAAATTAATTTAAACACTTACAGTTTCGAATGATGTCTTGCATGTACGTATCTGTATGACAGAAATAGATGTTTCATTTAGCCTATACAATAATCACAGAGCCTGCCTTGTGTGCTTGTAATGATATTTTACAGCCTGCATATGAAATAATTTGAATGCCAAATAATATATATAGCTTATGTTTCTTTAAATAATAATATTAATTAAATACAATGTAGTGTATCTGACTCTTTAATTGACATAACCTTGATACATTTGCATATAGCACAGGATTTAAAGATCAGAATCATATCCGTTTAGTGGAGATGCATTCATGAGGTCAAATGTAAATGGATCAGTTTGCTGAAATCAGACAGCTATCAGATCAGGAAAACCTCATTATGTAACCAGTTGTAAACAGACCCATAGTATTGCACAACACTTCTGGTGCTCTTGAAGTGGGATATGGGTAAGGTTAGCGACAGGTCTGCGGGTATGGGTTGGTTTAATGTTGGGTGAAGGTAAGGGATGCATCAACATTGGAACTATAAATGTTCATTCATTCATTTTCTTTTCGGCTTAGTCCCTTTATTAATCAGGGGTCGCCACAGCGGAATGAACCGCCAACTTATCCAGCATATGTTTTACGCAGCGGATGACCTTCCAGCCGCAACCCAACACTGGGAAACACCCATACACACTCTTTCACACACATACACTACGGCTAATTTAGCTTATTCAATTCACTTATACTGCATGTGTTTGGACTGTGGGGGAAACCGGAGCACCCGGAGGAAACCCACGCCAACACGGGGAGAACATGCAAACTCCACACAGAAATGCCAACTGACCCAGCCGGGGCTCGAACAAGCGACCTTCTTGCTGTGAGGTGATCGTGCTACCCACTGCGCCACCGTGACGCAACTATAAATGTAATTACAGAAATTAATTAAAAGCAGTTAATTTTTTTAAATAATAGTACAATATAAAAACAACTATGTACATAATAACTTCATTGTACTAAATTATAAATCTAAATGGCTTAAATCCTAAAAAGTACATAGTAATTAAGGCCACTTAATATAAGACCGTCTGGGATATACCTAGGCATAGCTGAATATAAAGTGGTGAATTTTGACAGTGTTGATGTTTGAAACAGACATGCCCATAACCCATCATGACCACGCCCCTTTTAATATCTCTGCTATTGCAACTAGACACGCCCCCTTGCTGCTGATTGGCTGCAGTTGTGTTTTAGAAGTTGCTCTAACACTGAGGTCTAAAATGTTTTTCAAATACTGCTTACTGCACTTGTCAGAGCAAGAACAATATTTCTGATGACAAACTCATGCCATCTTTCCATCAAGGAACATTTGAACCAGTTGAGCAACATTCTTCAAAAGCTTTGGCTCAGAAAGTAGAATCGCAAGACTCTTCTCGTGCGTGTTATCATAGTGTCTCTATGGAAAATAAGCTGAACGATTGCAAAGAAAGCCCCAAAATTTGGAGATCACAAATCTAAAAATCATTAGTTGAAATCCTTGTGTATGATCAATTCAACATAAACATTAATAACAACTAAAGTCGTCCAGATTCTAATATAAATATAATGTAAGTCATACTGTCTGGCATGATGATTTGGGCTGATATGTTATGAATGTGCCGTAAGAGTGAACACACAACAAGCAACCATATAAGATGTTCATAAATGCCACAAATTCCAGACACGTTATGCTTAGTTGAGGATTAGTATCAAACTTTGCTTTTGTTTCATCAGATCTGTGATAAGATTTGAAATCAATGATTCAATCATTAAGAACCTAGACATTATTAATAATATTAATTGAAAGACTGCAAAATACATAGCATGGATATTTTGTTGTGAATATCAATGTGTAAAAAAAAAATGCTTTTTTCTATATCTACTGTCATGCAATTTCATTCTGTATCACACAACATAGTCAGTGATTACTGTCACCTTTAAGGATTGCTTGTGATCAAATAAGAAATGTTCAAGGTACAATCTTAAAGCACCGTATTCTCAAACTACTTTAAATGCACTTCAGTATGATCTAAATACTGCTAGCTGTTCAATTTCAGTTTCTCTTCGCCCTTTTTTATTAAAACCTGCAAGAACATTTCTTTAATGTGGTCAGTGACTGAACTTCACTGCATTTAACCAGTGCTGCAACATTCTTTAGTCATTCAGACAGAAAGTAAAACAGCAAGACTCTTTTTTATGCATATCATTGCATCACTATTCAAAATAAAGGCAACACTTAATACAATACGGGTGTAAAACAATATGGGTGACTTAATTTGCATTAATTTATGCTTTAATGCACAGAAAATCATCAACTCATGAAGAACTGATTTTTCATTAATGATTATTGTATCAGCAATTTATAAAAGACTATATAATTAACAGACGATCATAATATATGAACTGCTATGTCTTAATCTAATAATCAGACTTGTTATCTGTTGTTGATGCAATAATTAGTCATGAATAGTTTAGATCCTCGAGTATCTGTGCATTAGCTAAGCATGATATAATGCATAATTGTACACCTCTACTGTAAAGTGTTTCCAGAGATAGCAGCAATCTTTCTTACTTTTACTGAGAGAGATTATTACAAAAGAAAAAAAAGCAGAATATTACTGTATGTCACTTTAATCATGGATTATATTTATTTATTTATTCTTTATTTACCTTTTGAATCAGTATGTCCCTGTACACCTTATACTAAATGCCTGAATCATCTGTTAAACACAATGTTTTCACAACACAATTTCTTTAATTAGATTTTTTTTAAACTTAAAGGTTGAAAAAAAAGATCCTACTATGGACACCCAAATAATTATAGAACTAACCTAGTGTAATAAATCAGTGTAACATAGTATGTCAAGTAAATTGCTATGAGTAATAAAATAATATTTATGAAATAAAGAAGTACCACAGCCAGTTTCACATTCATTAAAATGATCCAAACTAAATGTTGCACTTTTTGTGGCAATAAACTAAGAAAGGGTGAAGAAACTCATCAGAGGAATGAACAACAGCACCAGAGAAGCACACAGACAAGAAGCCTCAGAAACCTTCACTTGGTCTGGGAGAAACTGAACATCTGTGAACAGAGAATATAATTCAGTCTAATGAAATAAAAGATTATTTACAACTGAATCAAACAGTGTTGAGGAGCAGCTCTACATGTAGATCAGCTATTAGCTTAACTGCACTATTCAGTGGCTTGACCGTAGCTCAGATACTTATAAAACAATATCGCTTTTCCATAAACTGTTGCCTTACAAGATCATTGCATTTATTAATTTATTTATTTATTACTATAATTTTGTAAATAATATTTTTAAGTAACAACAGTTGAAATTCAATCCAGAAAGTATCTTAACAGTTGACTATTAACATGAAGAATGTTGAGAGATGGGTGTACACAATTTCCTACCAAAATTGAGCCATCTGTCACAGTTGTTTTGTTTTGATCAGATTTTTGAGAAAATGCTTCTGTGCATAATTTGTTACGTCTGTTGTAGATTTGCACTTTGACTCCTAGAGTCTGTTTCAGAAATTTGAAAACTGTGTGAGATAAATCAATAAGCTTTGATATCAAAATTGTATTGCATTGTTTTATGTACCAACTTTTTTATTTAAAGCATTCCTTGTTGACAATTATTTCCTTATTTGTTTTGTCATTGTGAAAAAAGTAGTTTCAATGTAACTAGCTACTTTTAGGTAGTAACTTTTTGGAAGGGTAGTTTAACAGTAGTTTAGTTACTTTAACTGATGAGTAGCTTTTTTTGTCAAGCTCCAGTTTCAGAACAGCGTCCCCAACACTGCATTCAGACATATGAAATGCTGACCTGTGTTTCCTCCAGACCACACTAGAGGACCCATAGATAGTGAAGCACTGTCATGGAGATCCAGAGCCCTGCGCTCTCTCCGCTGCTGTCCAGAGTTACAGCTCTAGAAGAGAAAAGAGTCAAATCCAGCTGTGCAAATCCCTGATAAACATCACTGAACAAACACAAAACCAACAGGAGTGCACAAAATCCCCAGCAGAGGGCAGAACAAACATGTTTAACAGCCTTCATCATTAAACCTCAACATCATAATATCTCCCTGTCTGTGTTTAGTGTTGAAACATCAGTGGGAGATTTTGAAGTCTTTGGGTTTTTAAACTCACCGTTGAGCATTGTTCGCTGGACAGAAGGCAAAGGTGAACAGCACAGTGCAGGTAAAGCTTAGTGGAGTTTGCAGTGAAGATGAACATCCTGAAGGAGAAACGGCTGCTTGTGGAGACGCCGTTCTGCAGCAGCTTCACTGTGTCGTCCTCAGGATTGGGACACCTGACAAGATCAACAACCACAATCAACAAACCAAATTATTTCATCAAATGCAGTCAGCTCAGAAGTGATTTCCAGTCAATCATTTCACAAATGCAATCTTGTGCTTCAGTTCTGAAATACTAAAAAGATAAAAATCTCAGGGAGTTCTAGAAATTACATGGATAATTATTTATTCAAAAGTAGATTTTAAAAGATGTTGTGAGTTAACGCTGATCTTTAATGAACAGAAAAGTCTTTACTCTTCAATGATGAGGTCCCAGCGGAGACTGTAATCAGGGTCATTCACAGGTGTAGCCCAACACGTGTCCATCACCAGGGCAAACTGGCGGCTGTCGACCCCCTCAACACCAACCTCCACATGCATCTCCTGGTCCAGCTCTGCATCCATTCTACCAGTGAAGGGCTCAAAAAACTCTTCATCCACATACGGGACCATCCGCACCTGATAAACCCCTTCACCACTGGGGAGGACCTTGTGCACAGTGCTGTTTAATTTGATACAGATGTGTGAATTACTAGAGATATATGTTAAAATTATTTTATACATAAAACAGATATTCTTGTCTAAAAGAATATCACCACATGTATTCAGTTCTGCTTTATTCCCCTACATATACAGCTTTCCCTTGGCACATGAAACAGAGTGTGAAGGGGTAGGGATGAAAATATTCCCAAATGGGACATTACTGCTATACACAGAGTGTATGTTGGCTAACTCATACGTCATATAAAATGTCATCTCCGGTAGTCGTTCCAGAAGTTGAAAGCACATTAATGTTTACTAGATTATTCATTCATTCATTAATTTTCCTTCAGTTTAGTCCCTTTATTAATTAGAGGTAATCACAGTGGAATGAACCGCCAACTTAGCATAAGTGTTTTACGTAGCGGATGCTCTTCCAGCTGCAACCCATCACTGGGAAACACCCATACACTCTCATTCACACACATACACTACAGACAATTTAGCTTACCAAATTCCCCTATACAGATGTGTTTGGACTGTGGGGGAAACCGGAGCACCTGGAGGAAACTCGGAGGGACTCAAACCAGCGAACTTCTTGCTGTGAGGCGACAGCGCTACAAACTGCGCCACCGCTCCGTCGTTTAACAGATTATTCATTCATTCATTTTCTTTTCGGCTTAGTCCCTTTATTAATCTGGGGTCGCCACAGCGGGATGAACCGCCAACTTATCCAGCATATGTTCTACGCAGCGGATGCCCTTCCAGCTGCAACCCATCTCTGGGAAACATCCATACACACTCATTCACACGCATACACTACGGACAATTTTAGCTTACCCAATTCACCTGTACCGCATGTCTTTGGACTTGTGGGGGAAACCGGAGCACCCGGAGGAAACCCACGCGAACACGGGGAGAACATGCAAACTCCACACAGAAACGCCAACTGACCCAGCCGAGGCTCGAACCAGCGACCTTCTTGCTGTGAGGCGAACGTGCTACCCACTGCGCCACCGCGTCGCCCTGTTTAACAGATTACTCACTTGCAATTTTTTTTTACTCTGTATTTGAAACTTTGTTCATTTTCAGCTCAGAAAGTACAACTCTCATATTCATGGATGTCATCCCAAGTAAACAACATTAATGTTATGCCTATTCTGTCAACTCATTGGGAAAATCTTCTTTTAAAGGGTTATCTTATGTTACTTATATAGTACTTATTGTTACTTATTTGAATATCTGTCAGCCCTTCCTCATAAATCTGCCACTCAGTCTGACCCCTTTACCTGAATGCCCAAAACTGAGTGGTAGATTTATGAGGAAGGGCTAACACATATTCAAATATTCAAATATTGGTTCACCCACAATGTCTTTCATCATTGTTCATATTCTGGCATCAGCAAAAAAAGTGCTGATAGAGAATTATTAATGTGTGAATCAGATTAGATCTTCTTGTCAGATTATTTTTATAATGAATTTGTTTAGATTTTGTGTTTTTTGCCAAGTGTTGCCAAGAGGAATAACTTTCAATGAAATGTGCAATCAGTAAAATTCCATAGAAGTAAAGACAACAGTTTGAACAACTAAAGTCTGAAATGGTCTAATTTGTCAAACTACACCAATAATAAACCAGGATTAGTGTTTTGTGGCACCTCTGCAGTGGGTTGATCTCCACGTTCATGGAAAGTGTTTGTGTTTGAGGATAAACACAGCTGAAAGAAAGCTCCAGGATTCTCACTCTGCTGATGAGACCTTCTGTTCCCGGCGTCCCCACAATATAGTTACTGTAGATGAAGTGAGTGCCGTTGGCCTGCGGACAACAAATATACATTTTATTTATTATATCTAACTTGAACTTATTATTTTTATTTCAAGGAACAGCACCTATTGTCAAGTGAAATGATGATGTGTTATATATTATTGGTGGAGAATGCGTGCAAAAGTGTCAGTGTTTTTGGTAGCATGTTGTTCTCCACTCTTCATCACTGAATGAAAGACTTTGAGAAGTTTCTAGGCAAGTCTGTTTGGACTCTTTCTATTATTTGTCTAATTTTCATAACCTTTATTGACCTGCCTTGGAGGCTACTCAGATGGTCAGGGTTGTTAATTAAAAATGGGTTATTTTGTTAGTCATTATAAATGTTGGTAATATAAGTAATAATTGACGACAGGCAATTGAATTAATAGAAATTCAATGTACATTGTTTTCTTGTAATTTAGTAGACTTGAGTCAATTATTCTGCTTATACTACAGTTCCTACAGCTAAAGACACTGTTCAGATGTTGTATTTCAGAAATTTGTCAGATTTTTAACTGCTCCTGTGTGTAGAACTATTTTCTTACACATCTCATCCAAAACCTTCTGTTGTGTTTTGATGGGATTTTTCACTGTTGTAGCTGAATCAAGCATTCAGTCAGAATCAAGCATTCAACATGCACATAATGAGATTTAACATACAGGTAGTTGATCGTACCACAAGATTTGTACCACAGATGTGTTGATCGTTGTCAAAGTTAAACTCCACTCTGCCGTTCTGGACGGTTCCTCTGCAGCTGGGGTCATTGAGGTGTAAGTGCTCAGCTGAAAAACCAGCTTCAAAAAGCTGACAGCGAGACACAGACATGGAGCCAGAGCTGCTCTCACAGGTCTCATTGAAATCTGAGAGACAAACATGATCATTAATGACACAAAAACACCTTTAATTTCACTTTTTATTGTAGAATCACACACTAACCAAAGGAGTCTTGAGGTGGTCGGTGTTTTTGGTGGTCTTTGTTACATAAACAGCCATAAACACCATTTTTCATCCCACACCTTTCCTCTTTGGAGCAGTTGAGTTCAGAACAGGGGTTTCTGTCATCTAGAAGAACATGTTATTAACATTCATTATTACAAGTTTTTTCTGACCATTGTACCACAAAAATAAAACCCACACCATATTTCTTAATGATTTTAACTGTAATGTGTTAAAGAGCACCTTTTGTAAAGCTGCTTTGGAACAAATATATTTGTGAAAAGCGTAACACAAATAAACTTGACTTGAATTTGAATTTGACATGAATTTAGTTAAAATGTTTAAAATGTTTTTTACTGTACTTTTACTACTTTTAAATGCCTTCTAAGCACCTCACATATACAATTATTAGCAAATCAGCTCCATAGCACAATGTTTACCGAAAATGAAACACAAACTTGCAGTCTGTTTCCTATATTTAGTGCAATCGCTAACATTTATTTTTCAATACGTAAAGTTACTACTAAACACACAAACATACACACATTACCTCTTTTGTACTAATGTAATCATTTGAACGACAGCAACAGATTCTGATACTCAAAGCACTTTAATCTGAGCAATAATCCTGCAGATTGTGATACATCACATTACATTACCAGATATTATAGTTGTGGTTTCTGTTGTGGTCATCTCTGGTATGTCAGTTGTATAGCTGGTGTTGAACCTTACATCTAGAAATAAAAATAAATGTTACACAAAAAGCCATCATCTCTAACATAAACAGAAGGCAGAGTTAAATGTGTGTCCAGTACCTGCACAGTATGCTAAATTGCAGGTGGTTGGGCTCACAAACTCATAGACATAAAAACCTCCAGGACAGGCTTTGACTTGAATGGGATTGGACTGGAAATAGCAGCAGTTGTTGCTCCAGTGACCGCAGACATCTCGAGTGACCACTCCATCCTCAAGTGTTGGATGTCCTCCGCTCAGCCACAGTGGAGCATCAGTGCCGCAGCTATACTCATCAACACATGTGTCTGGCATCTGAACACTCTGACCATTAATGAAGAGACGGTACCAGCCGCTCCAGCTCACTGCAGTGTCACACATTACTTGAGAGGAATATTGATTGCTGGTGGATCTCCATGGGTCATCCAGGATCAAGAAGTTATTGCAGGGGTCAACAGGGGGAGCTGTTGAAAGCATATTTATTATTAGTTAGGGTAGTTTTGCCATTTATAATGTCATGATGCAGCACTAAACAGGCAACATTTAATTTCATTCTCACCGATTAGGACAGCAGACTGATTACACTAGAGTTGACGGAGCAATGTCATTATAGGGTCACGCAATCTGAGATTTTAACTTTTTTTTAGTTGAACATCAGTTAAGGCAATGTTAGCATCTGTTAGCTTTAATTGTTAGCGAACAAATGGCTAATATCTTTTTTTTCTAATTTCATCATTATTACGGGGCAGCATTATTGGTGGTGATGAAGCAAAGGACTGCAAGTTTTTTGATGAAGCTGCTTCTGAATTATTTAGTCAAGCTGTGAGACCTTGCAGTAATCAGGCTTTCATGATGGGTCATAGTGATGGCAGAGTTGTCAGAAATACCAACTTCTACGAATCTGTTTTGACATTTTAAAGAGGGGTAATAGGAGGATTTTCTGCATGCATTTTGAGCATTGCCGAGTAGACTCTTGAACGCCGCTGATTGTTCACGAGCTCAACAGATATGACTGTAATTGACTCTAATGACCAACAGTTTACAAGAGCACTTACATGGACAGCGGAGTGTTTGAAAGCTATAATCAGCTGATCCGTCATTGACACAGCATTCAAACTTTGACAGATATGATTTTCAAAGTGATACCCCAGTGCGCGAGGACATTTTTGTCCCTTCAAAGTATGTGTGTCTGTCTAAACTTTAAATGTTACATTTTTACATTTGCTTACATTTTGCTTTGAACTGTTTAACTGTTTGTTTTTAATGGTTCACTCTCCTCTTTCTTTCCGGCTTTGCTTTGTTTATTCTGAGGTAGACTTTAACTGAAAAAGTGGGGTTTTATGACCCTCTAAATAAGTTGTAATAATCATAGCAAATATTATATTGAGTATTATGTGATACCATTATGTCATAAGAAAGAAAGATTTACCTGTGGTTGGTGGAGTAATGAAGTCTATGGATGTGATTGGCTGGGTTGTTGTCACTGCTGTGCTGGACTGGTTTGTAGCTTTTGGTATTAAGAAAATTTTTTATGTCATAATAAGATACTTTCAAACAAAATCCAGAAAAAGTACAAGACTTAAGTGCAGATGAATAAATGCTCACCAACACAGTAAGCTGAGCAAAATCTTGGCCGTACAAACTCATACACATAATAATCTCCAGGACAGGCTTTTACTCTTATAGGGTGGGATGTGTAAGCACAGCAGTCGCTCCATCCAGAAGCACAAACATGACGGAGGACCACTCCGTCTTCCAGCTCTGGGTGAGATCCATTGAGCCACAGTGGGTAATAAGTGCCACACATGCCTTGATTTACACATGATTCTGGCATCTGAGCACTCTGATTGTTGTAGAACAGCCTGTACCAGCCATTCCATGCCTCATTCCCATCACAGTTATAGCCATTGTAATAAGAGTTATCAGTGGATCTCCAAGGTTCATCCAGACTCTTATAGTTGTAGCAGGGGTCGACACTTGGGGTGGTGAAAGATACTATTATAGAAAAAGAAAACAAGCAGAAATACTGAAGATTCAATTTTTAAATAAAAGATAAAGTTTATAAGGTCTGTATTGGTAGGTGTCACATGAAAGTCCAAACAATACTCTGACAAAGCATGTCAGACACTGTGTAAAGATGAATATACCTGCACAATATCTTGGAGCTGGGATTGAAAGAGGCGGCCTGGTAAACTTGTAGACATAATAATCTCCAGGACAAGCTTTGACTTGGATTGGGTTGGATCTGTAGCGACTGGTCTGATCATCATGGGAGCCGAAAACTTCAAGAGTAACAACTCCATCCTCTAGCTGAGGATGAGATCCATGAAGCCACAGTGCAGTAACACCTCCACATTCCATATAAGACACAGACCATTCAGGCATCTGAGCACTCAATCCATTAATGAAGAGCCTGTACCAGCCATCCCATTCATGATTGTTATCATATCCATTTACATCATTATACACAGACCAGTAAATGTGTGTGCTCCTCCAGTAGTCGTCGAGTATGTTGTAGTTACTGCACGGGTCATAATCTGTGTTAGTGAGAGATTATCAGATCAAAACTGGGACCTTTATACAAATGTGTGTCTGTGTGTGTGTGTGTGTGTGTGTGTGTGTGTGTGTGTGTGTGTG
>CAIGQV010019178.1:2056095-2081942 GCA_903798115.1 Danio jaintianensis | reverse complement strand
TGTGTGTGTGTGTGTGTGTGTGTGTGTGTGTGTGTGTGTGTGTGTGTATACACGACTTACTGAAGGTTATAGTGGATCCAGTTATTATATCTGGACTTGCAGTGGAAACCACCTGTGAGATAGTGCTGACATCTTATTTAATAAAAAATAAATAAATAAACATTACTGGTAATGTATAATCATTACTGAAATAATTCTAAATGCTTGAAAGACTTGTGGAAGAAAGAACAGTACCTGTACAGTATCCTGAACACCCGATTTGTGGACTCACAAGTTCATAGACATAATAATTTCCTGGACACGCTTTCACTCTGATTGGGTTTGACTTGTACTCACAGCAGCCTCTAAAGTAAAGAGTAGCACAGATCTCTCTGGTCACCACTCCATCCTCTATCTGAGGGTGATGACCATCGAGTACCAGATTTGTGTATGTGCTACAGCTGAATCCAGTAGCACAGGTCTCGGGCATCTGGATGTTCATTCCATAGTAGAAAAGCCTGTACCAGCCACTCCAGGAGAAATATTCATCACACAAGTAATCTCCAGTTTCATTGTTGGCTCTCCAGGGGCGATCCAGGGACTCATAGTTGTAGCAGGGGTCACTGCTGATGCTTGGGAATGCAACTGTCAGTAGAGTTAATGAGATAACATCTCTTAATAAAATAAATTAAGTACTCTCTGAATGATAAAGCATTTTAACATAAATAATGCATTTTAAATCCAAAAGCACAGTGTGATAATAATTCAGCATGGTCATATACAAACAGTGTGCATAAACTGTTAAAAAGTTAAAAGTTGTGAGCATTAAGTAAATGCTATATAGGTCTGTGGGGACCTCTGCTGAATTATTAATGGATTACACACAACTGGTTAAATATTCCTTGAATCAGCTTAATAAAAAAATCATTAATCAAAAGTTTTGAAGGTTGAGAATTGCACCTGCACAGTATGAAGGTCTGGGGATCGACAGATCTGGCTTGACGAGTTCATAGACGTAATAATCTCCTGGACAGGCTTTGACTTGGATGGACGTGGATCTGTATTTTCTACAATTATTGGACCACAAATCCCCTCCTAAAACATCACGGGTCACCACTCCATCCTCAAGTGTTGGATGAGAACCGTTGAGATACAGTCCAGTATCACCACCACATCCCATTGAACTCACACACCACTCAGACATCTGGGCACTTTGTCCACTCAGATACAGCCGATACCAGCCGCTCCATTCAACCATGGTGTCATTATGGTCAAAGTAGTACCTTATTCTTATGTTTCGCCAATATTCATCAAGAGTGTTATATTCATAACATGGATCAAAGCTGGAAGTAGTATATACTGAGACAATCAAGAGAAAAAAAGTGAATGTTGTACGGTTTTACTAAACACCTCTGTATGATAGAGTGTGATGTACTGTCTTGCAGTGGTGTAAAGTAATAAATTACAAATACTGAAATTGTGTAGTTTTTCTCAGGAATTGTACTTTACTAAGTAATTTTAAAAATATGTATTTTAACTCTTACTTGAGTACATTTTTATTTCTGTATCAGTGTTTTACTGCAATGCTTTCTCTCAACCTGCAGTCATGACTTAACTGTGTTTATTTTTTTCTACGATTGGCTAAGTAGAATAATCAGTCCTGTGATTCAATCAAAAGCGCACAAGCATCATCAAAAGCACAACCTTCCAACGTCCCTAGGCCCTTTATTTACCAGAATGTGGGAATAATTTAGATCCCATAATTTTTAGGGGATCGTACAAGTTCTTTTACCTAGCTAACTGTGGACTTGGGATTTTAGAAATAAGACGTTGGGAAAACATGCCAGTCCCGAAGGGGGAGCGCTACATATGATAAGCTGGTTATCGAAGACTTGGCCCGCCTGAGAAGGGGAAACTGTGCCGTGTCTAAGTGATGCATATGGGATCATCAACGAGGATCACGCATAGCTGACACCGATCACCAGCATGCGAGTAGACCAAGTAGGCATACCAGACATCGTACTGGGCCAGACACCCGGCTCCTCCGCCGAGTTGGGTGCCGGGGGCTTCGGAGGAACTCTCTATACGCCAGATGAGGAACTCAATAAGCAGAGCAGAATAAGCGCACACATCTCTGGGTTAGGAAGAATGGCGCAGCAAGCTTTTTTTGACACCGAGCTAAGTTTCCTCCCGATTGACCAGAATTGTCCAGTAATTGAGAGGAATCCAGCTCCACCCGAAGATTATAGAATCTCTCGAATGTATTCAGGGTCTCCCAGCTCGCTGCTCTACAGATGTCTGCTAGAGAGGCACCACATGCCCAAGGAGGCAATGCTCTTTGTTAAGTGTGCTCTCGCTCTCTGGCTCTATCATCAACTATCTAGTGGGCCAACCTCTGTTTTGATATGGCACTTCTCTTCTGCCGACCATAATAGAAAAAGAGCTGCTTAGAGGTTTATGCTCCAAGTGCAGTCCACATCAAAGCGCAGAGCGCGAACAGGACACAGCAATGAAAGGGCTATGTCTGCCTCCTCCGCAGGCAGCGCTAGCAGATTTACTACCTGATCTAAAAAGGGTGTGGTAGGAACCTTGGGCACATAGCTGGGCCGGGGTCACAGGATAATGTGAGAGTAGGCCGTCCTGAATTCCTGACACCAGGAGGACAGCAATCCCCTTGCGCAAGACAGGGGCGGCTGCGTCATTGACTGCTGTGAAATACACGCCCACCACTGCTGTCTTGCATATTTAGTTTTAATAATAAGTGTAACAAACCAAGGGTATATTACTTTACCAATAAACATGTCTGTACTGAAGAGAATATTTTGTGATGGTAGACTAAGGATGGATGAGATAACCTGAGATGACCAGTCTGTCCTCTCAGAGTTACTACCAAGATATACATTTTTTTAAAACTACTCTCTGGATTAAAGGGATAGTTCACATGAAAACAAAACAACTCACTATTTACTCACCCTGGTTGCAAAGCTTTAATTGTTTTTTTTCTGTTAAATACTAAATAAGACATTTTGAAGAATGTTGGAAACTGGGAACCACTGACATACTCAAAGGTTACCAATTTCCAACATTCTTCAGAGTATCTTTTTTGTGTGTTCAACAGAAGAAAACTCACAGGCTTAAAACGAGTAAATGACAGAATTTTCAGATTTGGGTAAACTATCTAATTGAATGTAAATATTTATAAAGTGGGGGGAAAATCGCCTTTAAAACCATGTTTTATGTTTATTTGAAAGTATTACTGCATATACTGTATGTTACTGTAAATTACAATGTCATTTTCTGCCAGTCTACTATCATTCTTCTTCTTTTAGATCAATTAAGTCGTTTAGTCTTTTCAGGACTAATTTATTTTCTTTTTTGGAAACAACTTGTAAATGTTATTAATTTTGCTTCCAGTTTAAATGTGTATTATTTATTTGTAGATCAAATTGTTCGTACTTTTTGTTTATATGTTTTTATTTGCTTTTAGGTTTAGATTGTGGGGTTCAGGTGAGGTGTGCTGCTTGTTTGTTTGTTTTGTTTAGCGGTACTGTATGTTTGTTGCAATGTGTTGTGCTTGTGTTTGATTTATGTATCTCTTTCTGGTCTGTTTTGTTTGTGAAGCAAGTGTTACCGCTGTCAATCATAGATCATTACTGCTGTCAATCATAGATCATCCCATATGTGACTCCGCCCACTTCATAGGTTGTGAAATTAACTCTCTCAATGTTCACATGCAGGGCGTCACGGTGGCGCAGTGGGTAGCACGTTTGCCTCACAGCAAGAAGGTCGCTGGTTGGAGCCTCGGCTGGGTCAGTTGGCGTTTCTGTGTGGAGTTTGCATGTTCTCCCCGTGTTCGCGTGGGTTTCCTCCGGGTGCTCCGGTTTCCCCCACAAGTCCAAAAACATGTGGTATAGGTAAATTGGGTAGGCTAAATTGTCCGTAGTGTATGTGTGTGAATGAGTGTGTGTGGATGTTTCCCAGTGATGGGTTGCAGCTGGAAGGGCATCCGCTGCGTAAAACATATGCTGGATAAGTTGGCGGTTCATTCCGCTGTGGCGACCCCGGATTAATAAAGGGACTAAGCCGAAAAGAAAATGAATGAATGAATAAATGTTCACATGCATTTATACTTCTGCATTCTTCAGGTTTCAGACAGATCATGTCTTGCATATTTTCACTTCAAAACCATTTCCTATTAAAGTCTTACATTTTCACAGACATCTGTCTGGTTTCAAAAGCATCTTTTTTCATTTACTAGAAGTTCAGTTAATTACTAAAAGTAAGTACCAGTCATTACATTCATTCATTCATTTTCTTTTCGGCTTAGTCCCTTTATTAATCTGGGGTCGCCACAGCGGAATGAACCGCCAACGTATCTAGCATATGTTTTACGCAGCGGATGCCCTTCCAGCTACAACCCATCACTGGGAAACACCAATACACTCTCATTCACACTCATACACTACGGACAATTTAGCCTACCCAGTTCACCTATAGCGCATGTCTTTGGACTTGTGGGGGAAACCGGAGCACGCAAACGCGGGGAGAACAGCCGAGGCTCGAATCAGCAACCTTCTTGCTGTGAGGCGACAACGCTACCCACTGCGCCACCGCGCTGCCCCCTATCATTACATCTAATTTTTAAAACTACAAAAAAGCATTATGCTTTATGTTAAATTCTTTGGTTTATATTGCAGCAATGCTTCATTACCACTTTTATTTCTTCTGGTGATGAGGCCAACATGCATCTAAAGAGGACAGTATCTCTCCTTTAACAGAAGCACATACTGTTCAGTTATTCTTCCATATAAAAGCTGACAGTTCAGCTAAAACTGAAATTAATTTTGCTTTATATAAAAAAAGCATTAGTATTTTAAGAACTGTTTATTGTTTGCTCACTCTCAAGGGATTCCCAACCTTTGTGCATTTTTATTTTCCTGTTATACATTTAAAAAATGTTTTAAAGAATGTTGGAAACAGACATTTGAAAATTGAAAGTATTGCAAATAGAGATCGATAAAACTACTATGGAAGTCAGTGTCTACTGATTTCCTACATTATTCATTCATTCATTTTCCTTCGGCTTAGTCTCTATTTCAGAGGTCGCCACAGCGGAATGAACCGCCAACTATTCCAGCATATGTTTTACACCGCGGATGCCCTTCCAGCCGCAACCCAATACTGGGAAACACCCATACACACTCATTCGCACACACACACTCATACACTACGGACAATTTAGTTTATTCTATTCCCCTATAGCGCATGTGTTTGGACTGTGGGGGAAACCGGAGCACCCGGAGGAAACCCACGCCAACACGGAGAGAACATGCAAACTCCACACACAAACGCCTCCTGGCCCAGCCGGGACACAAACCAGCGATCTTCTTGCTGTGAGGCCACAGTGCTAACCACTGCGCCACCATGCCGCCCTACATTCTACAGTAGTATCTATTTTTTTCTTTTTATCATATTTATATTTAAATTTATTATTATATTTTGTGTTCAACAGAAGAAAGAAACAAAACAAGTTTAGAACAAGTGGAGGATGATGACAGAATTTACATTTTTGAGTGAACTATCCCTTAGAGCCTATATAACTCTGTTTAATTTTGATCAGATGTGCAGCCTTTATGTATATCGACCTGATATTAACCAGTGTTTATTACGTAAAGTACTCCTTTAATTCCTAAATTTCTACTACTTTATATAAAGCAGAGGATAGGGCGAGGAAGAAGTGAAAGTGGAAAAGTTATTTACCTGTTGTTTTACCACTGCTTATTTCACCTGTTAATTAAACAACGTAAGCATAATTATTTTAAAAGTATATTTAAAAAAAAGTCAATTAAAATTAAAAAGGTCTCACTATGAATCAGGAGCAGCAACACACACAGTGAGATGAAAAACCTCATAGTGATGAATGACACCTGCACACACACACAACATACATTCAGATGAAATATTTGTTTACATTGCTTTTGTTAGATTTTTGTTTATTATTTGCAAGAACAATTTGAATTATTATGTTCACCATTGAAAATTTGAGAAAATCATTTCGATCCATTAAAAGCAGAAGAGTCTTTAAAGTATAAGAATAAGAAAAGTAGCTTTACCTGAGATAAGAGCAAACTCGGGCAGATTCTCTCTTCAGCAGCTCAACACAGAGATGACGATCAACTGCAAACCTCACAATCATGATACCTTTATTAATACCTGTGGGTGGACCTTTACTGGAACCAGAAGAAGTTTTGAAACAATACAGTAAACCAGTTATTCATATTTCATCTGTGATCAGAATGTTTGTAACTTAAGTAGATTGTGTTATTATATCTGGCAGCTCTCACTGTGATATTTTTTCACTTTGTGCTGTGCTTGAATAGATGCAATGGAATGACAACTAGTCGATTTGATCTTTCCTTTACATGCAGGTAACGTTACACAGATACAAAATGCACAAACAGTTTCATTTAAATAATCTTTAACCAATTTACTAATAATTAAATGAAAACCTTTATAATCCATTACAGTGGACCTATTATGCAAAAATCAGCTTTATAAGGGGTTTAAACACAGTTGTGTGTCAGCAGTGTGTGAATATAACCAGCCTCTAATGGTAAAGATTTATTAATTGTATTTGTTATAATCAGACTTGATATAAACAGTCTGCAGAAACACTTTGATTGACATTCTCCCTTTGTACGTGTCATCAGAGGGGGAAAGCCCCGCCCACTAGTGACCATCTCTCCCTCATTAGCATAAGATGTTAGTCTTGTTTTTGAAGCTGCCACTATGCTGACACACAGGCATTAGTAGCTCCGCCCTCTTTTGAAAAGAGCACAATCTCATTTGAATTTAAAGCAACAGTCATCAAAACGGCACAATTAGGATCAAAGCCTAAAAGGGTCAGTTTCAGAGAGTTATAAGACATTATCTGTGTGTTATTTTGAGCTGAAACTTCACATACACACTCTAGGGACATCAGAGACTTATTTTACATCTTAGGCATAATAGATCCCCTTTAGGACCACTAAAGGGATGCAGATGGCCAAGTAATTTAGAGTTTGTGAGGTGTGCACACTAACAAAACCTTAACAGAAGTGAAGTAAATGTATTTTCATTACAGCAATGAGATTAAACCTTAAGAATCTTAAATATGTGAAGTAAATATGTTCCCTTTTAAAGCAGATGGGAAAAAATATATTGATGCTGAAGGCATTTGAATGGGTAACGGATAAGTGATTAAAAAACAGAAACATCAACAAATAATATTCATTGGATATAACTTACAAAGGGCAGCGCGGTGGCGCAGTGGGAAGCGCTGTCGCCTCACAGCAAGAAGATCGCTGGTTCGAGCCTCGGCTGGGTCAGTTGGCATTTCTGTGTGGAGCTTGCATGTTCTCCCCATGTTGGCGTGGGTTTCCCCCGGGTGCTCCGGTTTCCCCCACAAGTCCAAAGACATGCTGTATAGGTGAATTGGGTAAGCTAAATTGTCTGTAGTGTATGTGTGTGAATGAGTGTGTATGGATGTTTCCCAGTGTTGGGTTGCAGCTGGAAGGGAATCCGCTGTGTAAAACATATGCTGGATAAGTTGGGCGACCCCTGATTAATAAAGGAACTAAGCCGAAAAGAAAATGAATGAATAATTTACAAAGTCTAAAGGGAAAAGGCTCTTGTCAAATGTGCTGATTTATTAATCTGAGCTTTGGCCTCTGTTCTTTAAGGAAATTATCACTATCGTGTTTTATTCAATATTGACATAATATTTACCATTATAAATGTTTAGCATTACATTATGTTCTGTACTTTGCTCCTTTAATTGTTAAAATATTCATTCAAGTTATGCACTAGAATGATTTGCAGTTAAGCAAAATATAAATTTTTATTTATTGTAAGGACATAAACAGCAGAATGTTTGTTGCTTTATCTTTGATAGATGTGCCACAATGTTGATTTCAATTTACTGCTCCTCTTATTCAGTACGCTCAGCTGGCTTTATTAAGCACACCTTGCTCCTATCAGTTCAGGAACATTTTTACAATCTTTGTATAAAGCTTTGAACATACCAATATAAAACAACATGGCCACTGTCCAATGAGACCATAGCTGACTGATCCTGATTATATTTAGCAATTCTTGAAATAGGTGACACAGTCTATTATTCAGAATAAAAAAATCCATAAACTTGCATGCTGCAGTAATAAAATGTGCTCTCTTGAACTTTTTCAAGGTTAAAATTTGTTGGAAGAAAAATCAAGATGCCATAATGCAATTCAAAGGCATGATTACAACACGGAAAATGGGAAAAATTAAAAACATGAATCAGAAATCTGCTAATATTTTTTACAGTGCATTTATGTACTTTATCCCTTACTTTTTATTGATTGATTGTGTCTATCTGTATTCCTGTCATTTAGAAGAATGTTCTTTCTCAGAGAGATGCGTACAGATGGAATGATGAAGAGCCAGTTTGATTTGTTACCAGAAATCTTATGCTGCATTTCAGACAACTCGGAATTGGGAGTTTTCTTACTTCCTTCTTGGAAATAACGTCTAGAATGCTGCTAGATGTCTGACATCCCACCTGTGAACTCATATAAATAAATACATTTCATGTATTACAAAATAAGTGGTATCTCTACTCATGACGGCTATTTCTGAGATGATGTTAGCTTTGTAGTGCAATATATAATGTTTATATTTCATCAGCTATATTCAAAAGTCAGCTGGCATTTTCTATTATTTGTAGTTTAGCCATAATTGGCCCGATAATATGAAACGTTATGAAATATTCACATCTCTTGTGGTGAAAATGTGACTGTGATGCTCCATTACAGTTTTTTCTGATTGCTTAAGCACCTTTTTTTAACTATTGGCTATTTTTGCAAAACTCTACACACAAATAAGAAAACCTTTCACCCAATTATCAAAACATTGTAGTTCTCTTGCAAAAGCGAACACAGCTAGATTAACTCTTCACACCTTCGTAAAAATGGTGTTTTCGTATCAAACAGTAAACACAAGCCATCATCTACTAAGCACACAATGTGCCAACTGCACACTGATGGTATGAATACAAAACACATCTGGCTTTTGCTTTCTCTGTGTACAGATGTCAATTTGAGGTCATACTTTTGTCATAGTGTCATGTAAACATACAAGGATCCAAACTTCAAGTATTGGTGTTTATTCACACTCATCAAAAACAAGACAAAGTCAGAACGCAAAATAGTAATTTCACAAAAAAAACAGACAATCAGCCTACATCATGTCCAAGGCACCGGGGAAAATATCTGCTTGAATGCCGTATACAGGCCTGACATGATGCCTAGTCAATATCTCCACATGCCTCCTCCATTGCCTGTAAAAGGGCTACCTGTTGATGAGGATGACGGTCGTACACTTTCCAGCGCCAAGCAGAGAAGAACTCCTCGATGGGATTTAAGAATGGAGAGTATGGAGGGAGGTTGAGTGCCATGAAGGATGGGTGGTCTGTAAACCAGTTGCGGACCAAAGCAGCCCTATGGAAACTAACATTGTCCCATATGATGACATATCGGGTATGCTCTGGTCTCTGAACAGTGAGCATGTCATGTAAGGTGTCCAGGAATGCAATAATGTGTGCAGTGTTGTATGGGCCTATGGTTGCATGATAGTGAACACCATTTTGGCTTATAGCTGCACACATGGTTATGTTACCACCACGTTGTCCTGGGACATTGATGATGGCGCGGTGTCCAATAATGTTCCTGCCACGTCTCCTGGTTTTACTGAGGTTAAAACCGGCCTCATCTACAAAAAGTAGCTCATGTCCCATGGCATCTGCTTCTAGTTCCATCACTCTCTGGACAAGACAACTATAGCTTACCTGCACATAGTCATATCGTAGTTGCTTTACACGTTCTGTGTTTCTCTCGAAAGGAACTTCATGCTTCATTCTTATTCTGTGGCAGGCAAGTACACGACTTAGTGCAGAAATGCTTGCACTGTGTATATTTTGAAAGATGGTGTCATTATTAATTATGTGCTGCTGTATTTTCGTTGCTGTCTTATTGCATTATTGGCAATCACCATGTTCACTATATGGGTCTCTTGCTCTGGAGTGAACATAATTCCTCTGCCCCCAACATCTGGACGTCTAGCAATTCTGTAAAGTAACAATTTCAGTATTTTTGCATGTATGGTACTGTTGTGTTTCTCATTAGAGTATGGCAGTGCTACAAAGTACTTACCGATTCTCATTTCGAAATGTCCTAATGATGCTTGCCACAGTGTAGCAGCTCAAATTAGGCTGAACCCGTTGGCCAGCTTCCCTCAGGGTCATCCCATGGTTGATGACATGGTCCACTATTGTAGCTCTGATGTCATCAGTTATTCTATTTCTTACTCTTCTTACCCTTCCTCTTTTCCATCCTTGTCCTCTTCCTCCAACTTCTTCACCTCCACGTCCTCTCCCTCGGCCTCGTCGTCCTCTTCTTGCTCCTCCTTGTCCTCTTCCTCTAACTTCCTCTAACCCTCTCGCTTCTTCAACTCCACGTCCTCCAACTTCTTCACCTCCACGTCCTCTCCCTCGGCCTCCTCTGATTCTCACTTTTCTCACTCTTATTGCTCCTTCCATTGTACTCCACATAGACAGCTTACCTGTGGCTTATTTATAGTGCTTAGGCTGATTGCAAAGTGAACTAATTATCTAAAACAGTTTTCACATGTGAAGGTGTGCCAGACAGTTGGCAAAATAGTGTTAATGATAGCCATACATGTGTATAATTTTGCTAGGAGTGTGTTGGAAATTTGGTAATTGAGTGTAAGCAGTGAGTTGTGTTTAAAGTTCTGCAAAAAGAGTGTTGTGCAGTGAATTGTGCCTACAGTTTTGCAAAGTGTGTGTTACAAAATTGCAAACTGAGTGCAAAGCAGTGTTTATGCTTTTAGTTTTGCAAACTCAGTGAGTGGTTTTGCTATACGTATTAATAGTTTTAGAAATTGTGCTACAAGAATCACGATTAGCGATTAAGCATTCAGAAAAAACTGTAATACCAAATATCTTTCCTCTGCCACCAGTGTGTGGTAATGTGTGGATTCTATCAAGTAAAAGCAAAAAGCATGTCAAAATTGGCATTACTGTATGACAGTCACATAAATGGGATTGATAAAACATCTGCATTACTGTAGACAGTTTGTTCTGCTAACAGGGCAATGCAGTAAAGCTAAAATACACAGTGGTATACATTACAGTAACACTGTGAATTACCTGTTCTCATTCCCAAAAAACCTGACAATAGATGCCACAGTGCTCCGACTCATTATGGGCTGGACCCTTTGTCCAGCCTCTCTATAGGACAAGCCATGATTGACGACATGGTCAATAATTGTTGCCCGAATTTCATTTGAAACTTGAGCTGGATTTTGTCCTCTTGCTGCTGCAGCTCCTCCAGCACGCATACGAACTCCTCTTCCTTGGGCCCCTCTGCCACGGCCTCTTACTCTCCTTCCGTGCCTATGGCCTCTTTGATCCATGCTTGCAAATAGCAATACAGAGGTGGCATCTTTTGTAGAGGGATGAGGATTGATTGCTGATTGAAGAGTTGTGCAAGCAAGTTTTACACAGGTGCATTGGATATTCATAATTATGCAAGTACTTTCTATCAGCTGTTATTAGATGTTTTTCTTTTGTTCAACACAGTGAATCCAATGGAGTTTGGGATCTTTCAATGAGATCTGTGGTGACTGTTTTGACAAAGGGTGTGAAAAATGTGTGAAACAAATGAAAAAGTGTTCAGGCATTTTGAAAGAGAAGACTTCTCCTGTGCTAAGAATGTGATGATGAAGATCAAGTGATTCCCAATTTCACTGAGCGTGTCTTAGCAAATGAGAAAAACTGTAACAATCTTTCAATATTGTTGTTTAAAATATATGATACCGGTTTCATTATGGTTTATACATAAGTGTAGAGGGAACAGGACAGACAGTGGGATGAATTTTATTCAGTCAATCATAAGTGAAGTTTCACAAACTAATTTCGAGAGGAGCACGTGATATGAATGACCACAGCTTATACCTATCGCTAATCATTAGCTAACCTATCAGATCATTACGAATCACTATAAATACCCTGCCTAAATTTCATTCCCTATCTTCATTTTCGGAACAAACCTGCTATCATAGTCGAGCATTATCAAAGTGCGAACTCTTGAATGTAGGTTTACTGTAAAATAAAAAAATAAAAAAAGAATAGTGAAGTTAACCAAAGTGTTTCTCAATGCACGTCCCCAATAGAAAGTTGATATATGGCATGATATATGGCAACATATGCAAATTACAATTGGATTTCACATACTGTATATATACATATACGTTTGTGTCTGTGTGTGTATAGGTAATATATTTGTATATAAAATATATAACATAATAGGTAATATATTTACGTTACATATGTACATATTTATAATTCTAATGGTCCAAAAAAAGCTGTTGCAATTTTTGCAATATTTTGACATTTATGACATATTTTATATGTGTGAAATCCATATGAACTAGTATGTCACATGTGTAATTTGCACGTATTTCCATATATCAGATTTCTATTTTGGGATCTGTGTTTCCATCAGTCTGGTCTTATGGATTTGGCCACAGGTTCTCCTTCACATCACAGTGATGTTTTCATTAGTCAAACATCTTGGAAAGAACCTTCTGTCAATGCGAACCCAGGCCTGACATTGGTCTGTTGTGATGCTGTAATTGGGCTTTCTTACATACAGTAATGTCAAATATGAAAACATTGTAAAAGTGGTACGTGGAACAAAGAAACCATAAATATGGAATAAGGATCAAATCTATAGATAATATAGTCCAGTTGGATCATCTTCTGTGGTAACTGATGGCATTTGATCTATCCTGAAACTTTCATCATCTAAACATGTAATATTGTACATCAGTTTCCATGCATCAAGAGTAATGCAACAGTTACCAAAGTTCTGAAATTTGTGGCCAAACAGTTTTAAAAAACTGTATGTTGGGTAAACTGGGCCAATCACAGCTGATTCCAGTCTGGCTTAAGCCCCGGTCAGATCACACGATTTTGTCACGATTTCGGCACGATTTCCTTGACGTAGGGTTTTATTATTATATTATATTAATTATATTAATAATAATATAATAAACCTGCTCTAAATGTGCTTGTGAAATGTTTCTTTTCATGACAATCAATCTTTTTCAATAGCACTGAAGCTGAAGCAAAACTACCACAAGCTCTGTAAGGCCATAGAGACACTTTTTGTCCATTTTTAAACAATATTTTCAAGCTTTGAAAGGTTTAATTAAAGTATATGATGAAAAGATTTAAATTTAGCCTTTTATTTACATATTTTACACTATTTTTCTTATTTGCTTATTCTTGTCTTTACAATATGGCAAATTTGTTTCTTAAATAGCTTTACAGCACATGGAAATTTTATTTTACACTTGATATTAAACTGAAATGATTTTACAAAAAAGACAAGTACACTGTCAGTAATAAAATAATAAAACAAATGACTTCCTTTCACTTGAGGTATTTGAAATATGACAACAGTACATTGACAACTTACATAATAAGTTCAGAAGGAGTGATTAATTCGTTATGAACGTGTACATGACAGGATTTGTTTTTCATTGCTTTATGGATGATTGAGCAATTTTCATCAACATGAAACATTGGTTAAGTGGAATGAAAATATGTGTAACCACGACATCAGATTTGAAAGAATGACTAGTGGTGCTACAAGTGTGATCAGTTTAAAAATTTGCACTAAGAGATTTAAAAATTTACACTTTACTTATGAAAAATGGTACCAAATCAATAAAAAAAACTGTATTAGAGCATGAGCCATGAATTTATGTGTCTGCTTTCTGTCTGTATTGCTACACTTCTGAAATGCTAACTAGGGGCAGTGGGGTTTCTATGTTCCTCTGTGTTGAGTTTCTTTACTGGTGTTTTGAGTTTACACTGGAAATGCATGCAATGCTACTGTAGCGTTAGCTCAAACTTACACTCGTTCAAGGAAAAAATAGGCAGGAATGTGCAAAAACTTCAAAGGAACACTCCATTTTAATATAAAGTCTCATTTTACAAGTTGACTAGAATTAAAAGGTTGACTCGAACCATTTTTAAATCTATAAAGCCATTTTCTTGTTCTGGTGGGGTCACTATTAGCTTCACTTAGCATAATTCATTAAATTTGGGGGTTTGTGAGCTTTTCAAGAGCAAATCTGGGTTTGATTGACACACAGTCGCAAAAACCACACAGTCGCACATAGTCTAGTGGAGAGTGCAACGAGTATAGTGCAACTGCGCTGTTGGCAACATGGGTTTGAGTCCTGGCTTGTGCAAAAAGTACAAAAAAAAAAAGTGACAGTGTATTTTATTAAATGTCAGAGATGGGAAGTAATTAAGTACAAATACTTCATTACTGTACTTAAGTCAATTTTTCTGATGTCGCTACTTTACTCCACTATTTATTTTTCAGACAACTTTTTAGTTTTAGTCATTACATTTTTGCACAGATATCTCTATTTTCTACTCTTTACATTTTTTAATCGGTCTTGTTACTTTCCTTTTAATGTGTTTTGAGGCACAATCTATATTATTTCTGTTCATCGCGCAATTTGAACTCCTTTTTGATTCAGTCAATCCATTTTTTTTTGCACGTGCACAGCTTTTTCAAACTCTGATCACGCACGTAAGTAGGCTGGTTTATTAAGCTTACCATGGGAAGGGCAAGAATGGCTTACTTGGATGAAACAGAGGGAACCAGCAATGTAAACAGGACTGATGTCATGTTTATACCGGGTAATAAGATGCATTTTGATAGATTGGATCACAGGTAAACAAGAGAGACACATTCCTGTTGAAAATGGGGTTAGAGTCTTTTGTTCACTTTTGACCATGGTGTACTGTACTTCTCTGATCTTTCAGTCTAATACCACGAAGAAGAAAAACTTTAACAATCATGTGCTTTTTTGTCAACATTTGTACAGTTAGCATTAAAGCAATTAAATACTTTATGAATGTTATGCATTAAGATTTTTATTTTCTTCCAACGAGTTCATATTCCCTAGTACAGAATTTATACTGTTTTATACTTTTAACATGTATATTATATACACTTATATAAGTGTCTTCATTTACATTTGTTAAATAAATATTTTAGAACATCAAAAGTATTTATATACTGGGTGATATATGAATAAAATTATAATACAAAGGATCAGGGATTTATCACGCGGAAAAAAAAATGATGATGCAAAAAAAATAATTAACAGCATTAAGGATTTTATCCATTAAATAAAATATCCACAATACTCTGAAAACTATCAAACAAAACAAACAAACACTGAAATCATATGAGTATTGCTGTTTGAAGAGAATGAAGCAGCTTTAGAATAATGCAAAAAATTATTTGTAGTCAAATACATCGAGTATTTATTTTATTTTATCAAAAAATATATATTATGGATGAAATTAATTGTTAAATGTAAGACATTTATCATTTATAAAGATATATGCCTACAGAATTATGTTTTAGAGTAAAATGAACGAGAATGGCAGCTGTTGTTCTTAACAGCTGAAAAACTAAATGCTGAGTGCTGAGTTTGTGTCCAGGGCCCAGTTTTTCAAAAGTAATCCAGTGGGATTTTGGATCACGGATTGGATCAAATCTTGGAAATGGGTTTTTCAAAAGTAAAAGGGGGATTTTGGATTAAGATCAGACCATGTAGTCCAATCTTACATTTGATTTGGATCAAACCTGCCCTTTGGGTTATTCAAAACTTTGAACTCAGATTGGGATCTATTTGATCCAAAAAAGACAGGATTATCCTGATCCCATCACAAGGGTGGATTCAGTTGTGGTTTTTTGAACCAAATAAATTAAAAAGAGTTTTATTTTTTAAGTGAATGATCACAAACTTAATGGTTACTGATGATATTTAAATTCCTTTATATTTAAAGCCTATATGAAGCATGTCACATCTAACAACAACAACAAATCAATATCAAAGCAGTATATTGGTATTTTGCCTACCTGTTGTTCTTTGCTAAGCCAGTAGGCTACACTGTTGGCTCCATTTAAGGCTCTAGTAAACAGGATTTGGTAATACTGAAATTTGTATTTGGATCACAGTGATCCAACCCAATGTTCCTAAAGAACTGTCATAAAAGTAAGATAGATCAGTTAATCCTGGATGGCAAAACGGATTAAATTTTTTGAAAAACTGGGCCCAGGTGATGATGCACAGAGCAAATATTTAAGCAGTGTTGTTGGACAATATTGTAGAGTGATGTTGCTTGGCTACTTTGCTGCTGAAAATTGGCAACAACATTTTTACATAAAAATTTGAAATGTAAGTTATTTTGTATGGATGTGTATACAGTATATGATGTGCGTTGTAGTTACCAGCGTGAAACTAAAACAGGTAGTAGTAATGAATATTTTTTACTTAAGTACATATTTGAGGCCGTACTTCCTTGCTTGAGTACAAAAGTGTAGTCAGTGCTTCAACTTTTACAATGCAGAGTCATTTTAAACATGAGTATCTGTAGTTCTGCTTGAGTAAAGGATGTGTGTATACTTTTGCCGTCTCTGTTCATTTTGCACAATTTTAAACAAATTTGTCAAATTTTAATCCAGCTGAATCTTATTAATTGATTCATTTTGTTCATCTTTACATTTCCACAGATACAGATTCTAGAACTACTTTGTTTCTGAAATTGACAGATAATTTTAAAAGACATGCTCCTGGTTTTACAAGAGGTACATTTTCCAAACTCTTAGTTTAACACTAAACTAATCACACTTGTAACATTTAGATCAATACGTTAATCTTTCAAAACATGATATATATTTTTTCATGTAGAGTAAAGAACTTCATGCATCGTTTTAAATACACAGCATTTGCGTTTGTTCTTATACATTTTAATACATTTGGCATTCGTTGAGCTGCTTCTCATGGCTTCATTAAAGGAAATTACTTTATAGAAAAGGTTGTGAAAATATGTGTAAACATTTGAAAACCTTTTTGTTGATCACCTTGGAGTTTAGTAGGCAAACAATTTCTGCTTTAAAATAAAATTGCCAATTTGACGTTTCACCTAATTTTTTAACAGTAACTAGATTGTATTTTATTGCTGAAAATGGCTTAATCATCCATAAACCAACAAAGAAAAACTCTTTCACAAAACAAACTCTAACACAAACATAAAGGTCCCAAAGAGTGATTAATTCGTTATGAATGTGTGGAAGGAATTTTTCTTTGTTGGTTTATGGATGATTAAGCCATTTTCAGCAATAAAATACAATCTAGTTACTGTTAAAAAAATTAGGTGAAACGTCAAATTGGCAATTTTATTTTAAAGCAGAAATTGTTTGCCTACTAAACTCCAAGGTGATCAACAAAAAGGTTTTCAAATGTTTACACATATTTTCACAACCTTTTCTATAAAGTAATTTCCTTTAATGAAGCCATGAGAAGCAGCTCAACGAATGCCAAATGTATTAAAATGTATAAGAACAAACGCAAATGCTGTGTATTTAAAACGATGCATGAAGTTCTTTACATGAAAGATGCATTGTTAGTAATTCAACAATATTCTTGTTTATTTTATTGTCTGAATGA
The DNA here is from genome assembly GCA_903798115.1 of Danio jaintianensis. NCBI lineage: Eukaryota > Metazoa > Chordata > Actinopteri > Cypriniformes > Danionidae > Danio > Danio jaintianensis. The sequence goes on along the minus strand of CAIGQV010019178.1, from coordinate 2,064,317 downwards.
TTAGCTTAAAGAGTAGGACAAAGTGTTTTGACAAAACGTAAAGAGAAAACATGTAAAAGCGGTGATTCTGTATAATCAAACTGCTTGAGTTATTAATGAATTCATGATGGCTGTTTTGTGCTGACTATCTCTGCGTTATTTTGAAAATGTACTTTGGCTTATCTGAAGGATATCTAATCATTTCTCAAAACAACTAACGTGTAAATGTGGGGGGGTTTCCTGGTGAAAAGGATTATTTCTCTTTTGATTACTTGTATGTAATTGTAAATGTAAATAAATGTAAACTAGTTTTCTTGTGTCCACTCAATTTATTAGATCTGCAAAGTTTTTATTTTAAGAGTCTAAACACCCAAAGTCAGATCTGATGAACATGTACAGTAATTGATGAATGTGCTGCACAAATAGTGCAAGGGAAAAGATAAAGGACCTATGAAAGATGTTTAAAGTGATGAAAAAATATTTATTTAATTAAAATTTAAAGGCTATTAGGCAAAAGCAAAAACAAAACTTACATTCGTATTACATTAAGATGTACATTAATTACAACTCATTTGATCTGCATCAAAAGTAAGGTCATTTGTCTTTCTTTTTATATTTGTTTTTAAAAAAAAAAAAATTTATGTTTAATCATATCCTCAGTTAATTTTGCTCTGTGCTCAAAAGCTTTTTTTTTTTTTAAAGGCGATGTTTTTTTTCACAACTTACATGGAAATATTGCGTAATATTAAATGGAAAACCACACCAATCTCTCCACCCATGCGTCTCAGATCAAAGCGACAGACATCCTATATAAAGACAGACATGGTCAGATTAAAGTCAACCAAACACCGGGTCAGACACAGAAGAACAGCTGATACTTCACACAGGTACTGTATGATCCAGTCCACTGTATGAAAAATCTGATTTAACAATAATTTTGTATGAAAATATATTGTCTGTTATTTTAATTACGTTATTGTTGTTTAACAAGGTAAACCACTGGTCTTTTTAATAGTTGCTGATTAGGGATTGACATTTCAGCACTTTAGAGATTAATTCTTGAGCTTTTTGACCTGCTTGTGCTTTTTTCTTTTTTTGTTTCTTAAAACACTTTACAAATGTTTGAGTATTTGCAAAAGCATGTTTAGATGATTAAAACCATCAGAACAACATCAGTGCAGATTTAAATATTAATATTAATAAAATAACAACAGTTATTATTATTGTTATATATTACATTTATTTGAAAATTTCCTAGACTTTGAAAAGCCTCAAGAAATGTCTGGAAAAACATGGGTTCTCCTTGTTGCTGGCTCAAAGGGCTGGGACAATTATGGACATCAGGTTTGTGCTTCCCTTTTCTTCATTATTATCAAAACGTTTCTTATGTATTCCACAAGCTGTGCTGGATAAAAATTTGTTTATGGCTGTAAGTAAACATGGAAAAAATATGTGTGTGTGTGTGCGTGTGTGTCTGTGTTAGGCCAATGTGTGCTGTGCATATCAGTTAATGAAGAAACAAGGAATTCCTGATGAGCAGATTGTGGTGATGATGTATGACGACATCGCTGAAAATCCTAAGTGAGTTTTGTCCTGCAGCGTTTGACTCTTATGTGTTTCATGATGCAAATTGATCTTATATTGTGTCCCAATGTCCAATCTATTCATTCTAAATATAATAAGAGCTAATGTTGCCCATAAGCCATTGAATTTGGAGGGAAGTTTCAGTTCAGAGCTTCAAACACAAACAAAGATTTATGAACTCGTCAGCTTTAAAAAGACCATTGGTTAAGGAGAGAAGAGAGAGAGCCTTATTAATAAGCATAAGTGATTAATCTAACCTGATTTAAAACAGTTAATGGTGGTATTTCATCCACTAATATACAAAAAGGAGTAGTAGCCGTTTACTTCTACAGAGAAAACAGCTACTGAAGGTGGTTCTGACCAATAACACAAAATCTTCTTTGTTTGACTCCTGGTACAGTTGCATAGTAAAAAAAAGCATTTACAGTTTTGAGAGTGTGACCTTTTTCTCCTCCAACTACTCTGGTATATGTTTTATGCAGCGGATGCCCTTCCAGTCAGAACACAGCACTGACAGTAGACTGACTCGTGAACCCCCAGTGCTGGGAAACACTAATACACTCTGTCATTCACACACACTCAACGGCCAATCTTATTTTGTAGGGAGAATGTGTGTCTCTCTCTGTCATTCTGTGGCTGTTTGTTAGAGATTGAGGCAAACTCACATTCTTTAGGGCCATAAATCTTGACTTTGCCATATTTACCAAAGACTTCTGTGGGAGTTGCAAGAATAACACATTGCCTGCTGGTTTGGTGAGGGTTGGTGTGTATTATACTTGGTAAATAATACATGAATAATTGTGTGTTTGATCAGTCTCAGACTTGAAGAAATTGATTTAAAATGATTTCAAGTTTACCATCACTGCCATTTTTGTTTTAGAAACAGCCTTGTATTGGTGTTTACTTTTTTGTAATTTAACAGAAGTGTTATAAATGTAGATTTTTTTTTAAAAGAGAAAAATTAGGACAAAAGCAAAGTAAACATTAAAACGTCATTACAGGAAAGGTCTGATGTATGGTGCTAATTGTGTTTAACGCTTTCTGCTTCTTCTCTGTCTGCAGCAATCCCTTTCCTGGAAGCATTCGCAGTGTTGTCGATCAAACAAACGTGTACAAATCAGTGCCACAGAACTACATTGGAAAAGTAACTTTTTTTCTTTTCATTAATGCGAAACATCCTTTCATGTTTTGATTGGGTATCTGAGCATAATTATTATCTTACAGAAGGTGAATCCGAAGAACTTTCTCGCCGTTCTTCAAGGGGACGACAGTGCTGGGGGGAAAATCATAAGAAGGTTTGTGTTTGTTGATGATTCAGTGTTCAAGTATATTTTACTTTTGTGCAGTTTTTTGGGGAGCCAGTCTTTGAGTTTTCATTTTTGTTTGTTTTTACAGTTAATTCGTTAATAATTCAGTAGTTGACAGCATTATCAGCTGTCAAATATTATAGAAATTCTACATGCAGATTTTAAAGGGCCATGAAAACCGCCCTCTTTCAGTTCAAGTCTTCCTCAGAAATTTTTCAAAAAATGCTCCGAGATGGGCGTGAAACGCTGCGAGCAGAGGGAGGAGTGGGCATGGCTGGCAGTGCAGGGGAAAAAAGAGGCAGTTGGCTCGCTTAATGAGACACAAACCGTGAGGAGACCCATGATTTTATAGTTTACAAAGTTAAAATGCAAAGAAATAAACAGCAAGTAATTTAATGTCCTGCTACATTTGTCATTCGTAATTTCATATACACATAACTACAATTTGTTATATCATTATAAAGATAATCATGTTTATATAAACACTATAAATGAGGAGGACTTCTCTCGTCCCGAATCCCCGGGTCTGAATGCAGACACAGTGGATAGCAGTGCAGCAGGTCTCTTGCCCTGTCTATTCCAACCATTAACCTTGCCGGTAATCTGGAGGATTTTAAAAATGTGCGAACACAGCAGCATGGATATAGGCGATGTGTCTGAATGGTAACGAACTCAACTGATAAAAGACAAAGTCCGCCATTCTCCAATTCTTGTACAGCTCTCCCGACAAAAACACTTGCTGCAAACCAACAGCTTTGCTGTATCGGCCCTGACAGCATCGCAGGGAAAAACATGCAACAAACCCTGTGGATCATGGAAACAAACACATACAACCCGTGATGTGCGCTGACGCGATCTCACCCAGTCATTGGGTCACAGCTTGCAGGTCTGTCTTGCTTTCGGAAAGCACATGTTCTCATGAATAATCAAGAAGCAAGCTCTTCTCACAGGATAAGAAAACTCAGCTATGAATAATAATGAGAAACCGACGCGTCATCACTCCACTAGCAGATTCGCGCTACGTCACAGATTTTGGTCCCGTCCCAAAAATTATTTTAAGCCCGGAAGATGAAATTAGCTGACAAAAGCTTAAAATTATCCAGTTTTCTCCACAATTAAAGCTGACAGGTGCTAACACTTTAACCTTTAAAATCTAAAATTATCCTTTGCTATTCCAATGTACAGTTAAATAATTATAACAGACCTGCTGCTTCTATTCTTGGCCTCGTAATTCCTGCTTGTAGCTAACATGATTTGCAGCTAAAATAAAGCACCGCTATTTTCTTTTAATGCAGTGGAAAGAATGACAACATACTCATCTACATGTCAGGAGAGGGAAGTAATGGCAACTTTAAATTTGCTGAGGACTCTGTAAGTATAAAGAGCAAAGTTTCCAGAGATCATATATACACACAGACTGAGGTTTTTGATTTTTGTGAGTGCACATTAGGGCATTATTAATCTGAACAAGCAACTGCAAATGTTTTTATGCTAAAATATGCAGGTTACCATCACACATGTATATTTCTTAACGTGAGACACACTACAACTAGAAATGTTTCTCTTGTTGTGCTTTTGCTTTTAAGGGACACTGCTTTTCCTGCTTGTTATGTGTTTTAGTATTGTGTAATTTGAAGGGATAAAAATGATATTGTGATTGTGTTTAATTGGACTACTTGTTGACTTCTAGATGATTAATTCTGTATTTTTATGACAGCTCACTTCACATCAGTTCACAACAACGATAAACAATATGTATGACAAAAAGCAATACTCAAAGGTATGTATTCTTGACTGAAGATTGAATATTTTTTAGCATCGTTTGTACAGTCGTTTTTTGTTATATGACAAATGAAACTGATTATTTGCTGTCAGTCCTGGCCTTTTCCACATCACAGAATAAATTTCAACCTGTAATCTGAAAGCTAATTCAGGCCTGGTGTATATTCTTGCTTTTAACATTCACAAAGCTTTCAAATGGGGGCTAATATTATCTGTAATGATATATAAAACACTATTTAACCTCTGTATTTTTTGCAGATGGTGATCTTCATGGATAGCAATAACTCTAACTCAGTTTTCACAGGCCTTTATGATCATATCAGTGGTGAGATTGCACTTTTTTTAAGTTGTGTCCATAATTTACTTGATAAAAATTGAATACAATTAATCAATGAATTAACTGATAAGGCATTAAAAAAACAAAGGAAACATCTAATCTGTAACTGTCCTCCAGTCTATGGATTGGCTTCATGTGACTCCGCTAACCAGAACACAAAAGTTCAGAACGACCCTGACAGGCGCACTTACCTCTCAGATCAATTCTCAGCTGCCTGGTTGACGTTCATTTCTACAGTAGGAGTTTGTCATCAATGAGCTTTAACTGCATTTGCCAAGTCCTAATATTTAGAACTTTTTACATTAAAAGTAAAGCATGTTTATTTGTCTGAATTTTTACAGGCTGATCTTAAAAAAGCTACTTTCCGTAGGCTGTTTGATTACATCAAAATCAAAGACGATTCCTGTCCCCGCGAGATTGGAGACAAGGTATTAAAGTCCAACACTTTCTGAGAATATATCTTCTCTTTCTAAAACTTTTAGTGAATATTTGATTATTTTCATCATTTGAATCTTTCACAACAAAACATGAACAAGCATCTCAAAGATCCATAAACAGTTTCTAAGCTGCTGTTGATTATTCTTTGTTTCTTTCTTTTCTAGGGAATTCCTCAACTTCTGATCAGTAACTTTCTGAAATTGGAAGGCTGTTCAGACTGCGCTTGAGAAGACTTCTCCCTGAAGCACTGATGAAAATGATCAGCATAATCTGATGGCTTTTTCTTTTCTTTTCTTCTTTCAAACCTCTGCATTAATGATTAGAACTGAATCGAGTGCAACATTATATACGCTATCTGTTGACGGTTTGTGCTTAGTGAGATTTTAAATGTTTTTTTAACTGAAAGAAATGCTTCAGACTAAATTGATGTGTTCTTGCTAAAGGTATTTTTTTTATTTTAAGACATCATATTGATTTCAAATTGTATGTGATTCTGTCATTTTACATAACTGTAGCTAATGAACTATAATTCTGACCACTTTTACTATTTACTTTGAACTGTTTTGTTTTTTTTCTTCTTCTTCTTCTTCTTCTTTCTTTTTTGATCTAAAATTACTTACTGGAAGTGTGTGTGTGAACTACTAACAACCAAAAAAATTAATAAAACTGGGAATAGGGAAAAAATGCTGTGGTTTTGTGCTTTATTTATTATGCATGGACACGAATTCAGTTTTACAATGTTTTATAGAGCATGGAAAGTATCCACAGAAACAGTCTGTGTTCATGGGTGCATCAACCTAGAAATATTTCTAATATGTTTAACTGATGTTCAAGAAACAATTTATTATCACAAAAATGTTGAAAATGTGTGACTAAGTAACATTTCAAAGCAAGTGTTTATTTCTTCCACAAATGAAAAGAAAAATGTAATTGATGAAATTCAAATTCCAATGTTATTTGTCACATACAGAGTCATACATAGTATGATATGCAGTGAAATGCTTACACAACCACTTGCGACCATGAAATAGTAACAACAATAATAAAATAAAGTAATATAATAACAATAGAATCTAAACTATGGAGAAATGGATGTTATGCAATAGAATATAAAAGCAAATATAAAATATATATAAAGACTTGGGCGTCACGGTGGCGCAGTGGGTAGCACGATCGTAAAACATATACTGGATAAGTTGGCAGTTCATTCCGCTGTGGCGACCCCAGATTAATAAAGGGACTAAGCCGAAAAGAAAATGAATGAATGAATATAAAGACTTTCGATATAGAGTACGTGGTTGTAGGAAAAAAAAAGTACAAAAATTCATTCATTCATTTTCTCACAGAAATGCCAACTGACCCACAGCTGAGGCTTGAACCAGCGACCTTCTTGCTGTGAGGTGACAGCGCAACCCACTGTACCACCGCGCCACCCCATTTTTTTTTATACCAATTTCTTTTATACTAGTGTGAACACAACAACAACTTAAAAACAGACAATAAAGTCTGAACAGCACAGCGATCCGCCGACGCTAAAAGTTGTTTAGTGTGAACATAAGAAGCACCAAAGAAAAATGCATGACGTTACAGTGATCCTCTCTAACAACGAAGCAATGAAACGTTTGCTGGATATTAGTCTCTTGACTGCTGAAGGTCTGGGAGCTTTGGTCACTTTGAATGATCAAGGACCGGCCACTAGGTTAACCAACCAATCACGTTTTGTTTTGTGCCATGCCATGTTTTTGGGAGTAGAAATTGTGAGGCCTGGATTGTTTAATGACATTAATTGTAAGAAATAAAAAAAAATCACTTACATATTCTGATATTCCTGCTTGGAAAAAACAGCTATTAGAAATGAGAGGAAACATAAGAAGCAACAGACGCATTCGACAGAGAGTTCGAAGAGGTCAAGGACGACGTACTGAAGTGGGTCAGTTATCTGCTGGCATTAAAGGAGCAGATGGTTCAGATGACACTTCTAACCAACCACTACAATCGAAAGCTAGAAGAGGCTTGGGAGCTGTATCTTCAGAGGAAGATATTCTTCACCTGCTAGGAGCTATAGCCTTGGAGGATGACCCGGGAAGACTCCCCAAATGCTGAAATAATAAAAGAAATGCTTTGCTATGTTTTTTTAACCAAGTGTATCACCCTATAGAAGTATTTACTCTATTCCAGAGAACAAAGGGATTTCTTTTCTGTATTCACATATTTGAGATGTATTACAAACTATCCTTGCAAGTACATCAAAACAGTGATAATGTGTATCATTAAAGGCACAGCTGTATTCAAGGGCTTGAATACTGTATAAAAGGCTGGGACATACAAACCAGCAGCGTGCTTAAACCGATTTCTATACTGTAAGTCTTAGGTCCTTCATTCTCAACGGAGGATAAGTTAAGGATTTTGTTTTGTTCTTGTATTTTTCACTGGATTTATTTCATTAATAAAAGTGTATGTTTATTAATCTTCTTCCGGGAGTGGACATTTGCTTCATTCGCAGAACCCATCAAGATACCTTGTGGTAAGGTATGAATCTAATTATTCCTTGAAAGGCATTACAAAAGATGGTCCTAAACAAAACCCTAACTAAAAAATATAGTTAAGAGAGGATCCTGGTTTCTTTATTTAATTAGAGTATTAAATGAAGGCATCAAGCACCAAATGTCCTTAGTATAACAGCCCGTCACACAACAGCATCATTCATTCATAAACATCTTTAAAAGTTTACAACATCGACGCATCAATATCCTTAAAGCATGAGAAATCAGTAGGACATGCATGTAGACTTTGTT
>CAIGQV010019178.1:2019585-2032962 GCA_903798115.1 Danio jaintianensis | reverse complement strand
CAGGAATAATCATATATAATCATATATAATTATTAGCCCCCCCGTTTTTCCCCCCAATTTCTGTTTAATGGAGAGAAGATTTTTTTCAACACATTTCTAATCATAATAGTTTTAATAACTCATTTCTAATAACTGATTTCTTTTCTCTTTGTCATGATGACAGCACATAATATTAGACTAGATATTCTTCAAGATACTAGTATTCAGCTTAAAGTGACATTTAAAGGCTTAACTAGAGTAATTAGGGTAAAGTTCGGGTAATTAGGCAAGTCATTGTATAACAGTGGTTTGTTCTGGAGACAATCCAAAACTAATATTGCTTAAGGGGGCGAATAATATTGACCTTAAAATGGCTTTAAAATTGTTAAAAACTGCCTTTCTCCAGAAGAAAACGTATAGGAAATACTGTGAAAATGTACTTGCTCTATTAAAAATCACTTGAGAAATATTTGAAAGAATAAATATTGCACAGGAGGGCGAATAATTTTGCCCTCAGCTGATGAGTATGTGAACTGTGTATATAGTTAGTAAAATATGTTCATTTTCAATGTTTATATTTTTATATTTATTTGTTTTTCATTACATATTTAGTTTTATTTTGAAAAATTACATTTAGATATTTTTTACCTTATTTTGAATAATTTTTTTATATACATTTTGTAATACAATTTTTAAAAATATTTTATAATTTATTTCATAATTAATTTAACTTTGTTTAAATTTCTGTACAGTTCTGGAATTTTCATGTCTGTGTTCCAGAAGTTTCTGTTCTACGTGTTGAAGAGCAGTGATGTGCTGGATATTCTGGTACCAATTCTCTTCTATCTGAATGACGCTCGTGCAAATCAGTGTGAGTATCTGGAGGATTCAGTGTTACATGTTAAATAAATTCACCCATACTGTATTGGCCTTATTCTGCAATGCGGAAGTGTGCTCATTGTTGTGATTGTTTTAGAACTTCAGATTCAGTTGTCTGTAGGAGAAATAATAAATGACAGAAAAAACAGTCTAACTAGCTGCTCTACAAACAAGTGTGTTCATGACTATACATAAAAAGTAGAATAATATAATAAGAAAATATCAGTTTGCAACATCAAGCAACAGAACGAGCTGTTTTAATGTCTAAAAATGAATGGAAGTGAATGGGACTGGATGTCTCGAGCCAAAAAGATTCAAATGACTGCGCTCGCTCGTACGTGAAGAATATGGTCAACATTTTAACCTCTATATCTCTTTCACTTTGAGACATTTTCATTAAATGATATGAAATAAATGCATGAATATTTTCTCCTCCTATTCTATTGATCTGATCAAAAGTATTGGCCATTTTAGTGTTTTATGATGTCTTATTGTTATGAGCTATGAATATAGAAGAGATATGTCAGTGTACATGTGTGTCTGTTTGCAGCACGTGTCGGTCTGGTGCATATCGGTGTATTTATTTTGTTGCTATTAAGTGGAGAGAGGAATTTTGGGGTGCGTCTAAATAAACCCTACAGTGTACGAGTGCCGATGGATGTTACAGTGTTTGCTGGGACTCACGCTGACCTGCTGATCGTGGTGAGATGAACACAAATGCATGCATCTGCCATAATATTTTAATTTAAAAGCCACAAAGCAGTAAAGAATCAAATTGGCTTAGTAATATAATGTGATTACATTAGTTTTATTAACAGACTCAAATTTATTTATTTAATTCAAGTTTATTTGTATAGCGTGCAATAATTTTACTGGTAAATTCACTGGTTTAAGTTGTTTTTAAAGCTTCCAAATCTCACTCACGCATCTGCATATTAGTGCTGTTAAACAATTAATTGCATACAAAATAAAATTTTACATTTACAGAATACAATAAAATTTTACATTTACAGTGTCACAATTTATGTAGGATATATAGGTAATATTTATAATTATACTTGCATGGGAAATATTTATTTATAACAACATTATAAAATCACTAATGTTATGTAAATATACTGCTTATAAAAAATAAAGGGAACACATAATCAACACAATGTAAGTGTGTTCCCTTTCTTTTTTTGAGCATTATATTTTGAAAGTTTATACATGTACGTGTCTGCATTTATATATATATACATAATAAATATACAGTCTACACGCATGTATATACAAACTTTTATTTTGTATTTAATTGTTTAACAGCACTAATATGCAGATGTGTGAATGAGATTTGGGAGCTTTAAAATCAACTTAAATTAGTAAATAGACTTGTTTTAGGAACGGAAAGCAATTTATCACGTTTACAATGTTTCTGATTTGTTTTATTTTTTATTTATATAATTTTATCTTCAGTTTTTTTCTGCATAAAGTGTAAAGCGCTTTGAGTTTTAAAGGTGCTATACAAAATTTGTTGTTGTTTATTATTATTATTATATTAAGATCTGGTATATCTGTTTGAATTGAAATATATGGAAATATATATATTTATTTTTATGATTGACAGGTTTTCCATAAGATCATCACCAGTGGACATCAGCGATTGCAGCCGCTGTATGACTGTCTTCTCACTATTATAGTCAATGGTAAATCAATTTGTTTACAAAAAGTACAATATAATTATTAAAAGTACAATTGTAAGAAAAGTAACAATAGCCATCTTTGTGGTTATTTTTCCAGTGTCTCCTTACCTGAAAAGTCTGTCTATGGTAGCTGCCAACAAACTTCTACACCTGCTGGAGGTTTTCTCCAGTCCCTGGTTTCTGTTCAGCTCTCCTGTTCACCATCACCTGGTCTTCTTTCTGCTAGAGGTTTTCAACAACATCATTCAGTACCAGTTTGATGGTAAGTTGCTTCTGAAGCTTCATTGTGTTGTATATAGAAACTAAGATTTGTTTTTTTTAAAAGAAGGCAATTCTGCTCCCCAAGGCTGCATTTATTTGATCAAAAATGCAATAAAAGCTGTTAAATTGTAAAATATTATTACAATTTTAAATAACTGTTTTCTTAATGGATGTAGTTTCATATTTAATTTATTTCTGTGATTCAATGCTGAATTTTCATCATCTTTACTCCAGACTTCAGTGCCATGTAATCCTTCAGAAATCATCATCATCATATTATTATTATTATTATTATTATTATTATTATTATTGTTGTTGTTGTTGTTGTTATGGTTAGTAATTATTGATACAAAACAACTAATACTAATGATTCTTACAATTATCAGTGCTGAAAAGATTTTATTTGAAAATGTTATGCATTTTACTTTGTGTTCTTTGCTTAAAAAAGAAAATTAAAAACAAAAGTGAAATGTTTTTTTCCTTTATACATTTCATTATCAAAGAATCCTAAAAGTAATTATTTACAGTTGAAGTCAAAATTATTAGCTCCCCTATTAAATGAATTATTTTATCTATTCTCCCCAATTTCTGTTTAATGAAGATTTTTTTTTCAACACATTTCTAAACATGATAGTTTTAATAACTCATTTCTAAAACCTGATTTCTTTGCCATGATGACAGCACATAATATTTGACTAGATATTTTTCAAGATACTAGTATTCAGCTTAAAGTGACATTTAAAGGCTTAACTAGATTAATTAGGTTAATTGGGCAAGTCATTGTATAACAGTGGTTTGTTCTGTAGACTATCCAAAACAAATATTGCTTAAGGGGGCGAATAATATTGACCTTAAAATGGTTAAAAAAATTAAAAACTGCTTTTATTCCAGCCGAAATAAAACAAATAAGACTTTCTCCAGAAGAAAAAATATTATAGGAAATACTGTGAAAAATTCCTGAATCTGTTCAACATCGTTTGGGAAATATTTGAAAATTAAATTCACAGGAGGGCGAATAATTCTGATTTCAACTGTATATGAATTATTGATAAGTCTTAAAATAAGTGTTTGTACATGTCTCTAAATATCAGGTAACTCTAACCTGGTTTACGGCATCATCCGCAAGCGCAGCCTCTTCCACCAGCTGGCTAACTTACCCACAGACATCATCCTCATCCAGAAAGCTTTGCAGAGGAAAAAGAGCAGGAGCAACAGCACCCACAATGCAGTTTTCATGGAGATCAGCAACCCTTACAGCAGCGAGGGTCTGAATAAAACCACACCGGCTCAAACGGGCACTCTGAACGCCAGCTTGAAGGACATGCCACGTATGTTAATCACAGCTTCTGTATGTTAATAAGCACAAATTACAACACAAGGGTTGCCAGGTCCAATAAAAGTTTTCACCCCATTGACAACTCAAAATTGTGCAAAAAGAAATGAATAGTAGTCTGATTTTTTGTTTTTTGTTTGTTTGTTTGTTTTGCTTAGACAAATACTGTAAATGTTCAACCATGTTAATGAACTGATGTAGTTTGTATTAAAAAAAAGTGAAGTGTTGCCAAATATTTCACTGGACTGCACTTCGTTTTTGTTTTGTTTTTAAAGGATAATGATTTAATTCAGATATATTTTAAGTGAATTCTTTTTTTTTTTTAAGTATCACGCAATGCATTTTTGAAGATGTTGCTTTAAAAAAAATATGTATTTATTTAAAGAAAATTAAATGCACTTCAAAAATATATGCTCAGTTGAGACAGAAAAGACATGCATGCACACATGCATATATATGTGCATGTATTTGTATCTGTATGTATGCTTGTATCTGTTTTTGTGTGTGTGGTTCGTTTGTGTGTGTATTTACATTGTGTATGTTTGTCTGTGTATATACACCATATTAAAAGGGTCACCTGAATGCATAAAGATAGTCTTGCTGCTAACATGATCTTAAATAAAGTTCTGTTGTTCTGCTGCAGGCATTGATAAACTAACAGAAACATCACAGGTTTCTGAAGATGGAACCACACTGTTAATCCAGCACAGTGAATCAGCCCGGAGCCAATCAGATCACCGCTCTGAGACACGTGTTCAACACAATGAGCCGACCTCAGGTGAAGAAGACAAGGTACAGCATCATCCCTGACACTCAGCATCCACACACATCTGCTGTTTATATCAGTCAAATATGTTGCTCTTTGCATTTTTAATACACATGTACACATAGACATCACCTATAGACCATTTTTAAGGAGGTAAACAAAAACAATGGTCCCAACGTATTTCCTGTTTTACATTTTTAATTTCTATAGCTTCTGAGAATCCAAAAAGATTCTCATACATTGATAAATAATGTGATGAGAGCTGTTTTAACATTTAAGTTGTGATTGAATTGCCTTTTGTTACAGTTATGAAATAGTTTGATAACAAGCAGGAAATGTTCATGGGCCAATGACATCGCCACATTGAAATGGTCTATATGCTATAAGATTACAGGTTAACCATGTCTGTTTATAGTAACTTATATTTGATTGTAACTTTAAATTTATTTGATTGCAATGCAGTAATGTGCACCTTTTGAAAAGCTGCTTTGAAACAATAACTATTGTAAGACATAACTATTTTCAGAATTCTGCAACTGGGGATTGCGATGGAAGTCAGAAAAGTGTGTCGTCTTCATCTGACTGGGCTCCGACTCCAGACTGGGTGAGTTATGAGTCCTCAATCACATTGAAAAGAAGTAAATGTGTACATTCATGGCCAAAAGTTTTGAGAATGACATAAATATTGGAAAAATTGCAGCTTAAGTTTTTATAATAGCAATTTGCATATACCCCAGAATGTTATGAAGAGTGATCAGATGAATTGCATAGTCCTTCTTTGCATTGAAAATTAACTTAATCCTGAAAAAAACTTTCCACTGCATTTGATTGCTGTCATTAAAGGACCTGCTGAGATCATTTCAGTAATCGTCTTGTTAACTCAGGTGAGAATGTTGACGAGCACAAGGCTGGAGATCATTATGTCAGGCTGATTGGGTTAGAATGGCAGACTTGACATGTTAAAAGGAGGGTGATGCTTGAATCCATTGTTAACCATAGTGACCTGCAAAGAAACGCATGCAGCCATCATTGCGTTGCATAAAAATGGCTTCACAAGCAAGGATATTGTGGCTACTAAGATTGCACCTAAATCAACAATTTATAGGATCATCAAGAACTTCAAGGAAAGAGGTTCAATTCTTGTTAAGAAGGCTTCAGGGCGTCCAAGAAAGTCAAGCAAGTGCCAGGATTGTCTCCTATTGAGGATTCAGCTGCGGGATCGGAGTGCCACCAGTGCAGAGCTTGCTCAGGAATGGCTGCAGGTAGGTGTGAGTGCATCTGCAAGCACAGTGAGGCGAAGACTTTTGGAAGATGGCCTGGTGTCAAGAAGGGCAGCAAAGAAGCCACTTCTCTCCAAAAAAAACATCAGGGACAGATTGATCTTCTGCAAAAAGTATGGCGAATGGACTGCTGAGGACTGGGGCAAAGTTATATTCTCCGATGAAGCCCCTTTCCGATTGTTTGGGGCATCTAGAAAAAGGCTTGTCCGGAGAAGAAAAGGTGAGCGCTACCATCAGTCCTGTGTCATGCCAACAGTAAAGCATCCTGAGACCATTCATGTGTGGGGTTGCTTCTCATCCAAGGGAGTGGGCTCACTCACAATTTTGCCCAAAAACACAGCCATGAATAAAGAATGGTACCAAAACACCCTCCAACAGCAACTTCTTCCAACAATCCAACAACAGTTTGGTGAAGAACAATGCATTTTCCAGCACGATGGAGCACCGTGTCATAAGGCAAAAGTGATATCTAAGTGGCTCGGGGACCAAAACGTTGAAATTTTGGGTCTATGGCCTGGAAACTCCCCAGATCTTAATCCCATTGAGAACTTGGTCAATCCTCAAGAGGCAGGTGGACAAACAAAAACCCTCTAATTCTGACAAACTCCAAGAAGTGATTATGAAAGAATGGGTTGCTATCAGTCAGGATTTGGCCCAGAAGTTGATTGAGAGCATGCCCAGTCCAATTGCAGAGGTCCTGAAAAAGAAGGGCCAACACTGCAAATACTGACTCTTTGCATAAATGTCATGTAATTGTCGATAAAAGCCTTTGAAACGTATGAAGTGCTTGTACTGAAATATAATTACATCACAGAAACAACTGAAACAAAGATCTAAAAGCAGTTTAGCAGCTAACTTTGTGAAAACTAATATTTGTGTCATTCTCAAAACTTTTGGCCACGACTGTATAATTCTCCAAAACATGATCATATTCAGTGTTGGGGAAAGTTACTTTTAAAAGTAATGCATTACAATATTGAGTCACTCCTTTAAAAAGTAACTAGTTGCATTACTTATTTACTTTTTATGATGTGTAATGTTACGTTACTTTTGAGTTACTTTTCCTTACCTGGCTGAGACTTGATCTCTTTCAGAACCTGCAGGGTTTTTTATTCTTCTTTTTTAATTAGATGAGCTCTGCAATTAACAACACACTGTGTAATACATTTTATTTCTAATACTGCAAGCTATGACATCATCTTGCTTTTTACTACAACGACACCATTTTCGTGCATAAGTAACATAGTAAACACTGTTGTAAACAATAGGTCTCTGGAAGAAACTGTGACATAATGAATAACCATCCACAATTCAACACTATTGTGTCGGTGCACTTAATGTGCTCTATGGGATGTTGTTATGAGGACTCTTACCTTTCAAAATAAATTGTGATCTACAGCAATGAATGCGTGTGTGTCTTGTTATCACGATGATAAGTATGCATATCTAAAGCATGTTCAGTACAACTTACACAAATTTAGCAAATACATTCTTTATAGTAAGCTTCCAATTGGAAAAACAACTAGCTACAGTGGCTGCTTGAGGGTTGTAGCTTTATACTGATCTATAGTTTGTCAAGATTACTCATGTTCTTCAATTCGTAAACACTGACATGTTCAAAAACAGCACCCCAGTGCGCCCACGTCCTATTTACATTTAAAAAACACATTAAATATTATTTAGGATAATGTTCTTGTGAGAACTTTCTGACGCCACAGCTATACTTGCTGTATATTCAGATTAATAAAAGTTTAAAGCAAGGTGTGTTTGCTCCCTTTGTACTTTTTGTTATTAGTGCAGTAAAATCACTGTTCATTGAGACTATAATCCTCTTTTCCTTTTCCTCAATGCATTCAAAATAATGAATGCATTCTCTCCATGAGCGCGTAATTCAACTGGACATTTGAATTTTAATTATTATCAAATATTTTAATTCATTCATTCATTTTCTTTTCGGCTTAGTCCATTTATTAATCTAGGGTCGCCACAGCAGAATGAACCGCCAACTTATCCAGCATATGTTTTACGCAGCGGATGCCCTTCCAGCTGCAACCCATCACTGGGAAGCACCCATACACACTCTCATTCACACTCATACACTATGGACAATTTAGCTTACCCAATTCACCTATAGCGCATGTGTTTGGACTGTGGGGGAAACCAGAGCACCCGGAGGAAACCCACACCAACACGGGGAGAACATGCAAACTCCACACAGAAATGCCAACTGACCCAGCCGAGGCTCGAACCAGCGACCTTCTAGCTGTGAGGCGACAGTGCTACCCACTGCGCCACTGTGACGCCTATAGCAATTTTTTTTTTTTTTTTTTTTTTTTTAAGTAAAATGTGTTACTTGCTACTTAGAAAAGTAATATTATTATGTAACTCGCGTTACTTATAATGCGTTACCCCCAACTCATTATATTTGCTGTTTTGCTCTCTTTTAGGTCCTCTCCTGGAAAAGCAAACTTCCTCTACAGACTATAATGAGGCTCCTTCAGGTTCTGGTGCCTCAAGTGGAGAAAATCTGCATAGACAAGTGAGGACTAAAGTGCATTTTTATTCCAGATCTCTCATTTTTGGGGAGTCTGAGTGTGTTTGTGATGCACTTGACAGATTTACACCTTGATTTTACAGAGTTCACTCAAAAATGAATATTGTGTCATTTACTGACTCTCATTTGTTACAAACCTTCATGAGTCTCTCTTTTTTTTGCATACTGTGGAACAGAAAAGAAGATATTTCAAAGAATGTTGGAAACCAGTAACCATTGACTTCCATAGTTTTTTTTTTTCTTCCTACTCTGAAGGTGGTTACCGGTTTCTAACATTCTTCAAAATATCTTCTTTTCTGTTCCACAGGAGACAAAAATAGAGACTCGTGAAGATTTGGAACAATTGGAGGGTGAACTATCCCTTAAATTAAGCTCTTGTTTTTTTTTTACCAGAGGTTTGACGGATGAGTCTGAGATCCTGAAGTTTCTCCAGCATGGGACTCTGGTGGGTTTACTGCCGGTTCCTCATCCAATCCTCATTCGCAAGTATCAGGCCAATGAGGGAACGGCTCTGTGGTTCCGCACATACATGTGGGGCATCATTTACTTGCGGTGAGTTCTGCTCTCTGACCCCCTCTGCAGGACAATCTGGACATTATTCAATTCAAGTTTATTTATATAGCGCTTTCACAAGAATTATTACATTACAATCAAAATCAGAAGAGTTAAGGTTATTAGTTACCATAACTTTATTAGTTACTAATAACTTTAACTATTAAAAGCTGTTAATAATTAGTTACTAGTTAGATAGATATATATATATAAAAAACATAGTTAACCTGCAGTTATATAGTATATAGGTGATGTCTACACTGAAA
This sequence comes from Danio jaintianensis, assembly GCA_903798115.1. NCBI lineage: Eukaryota > Metazoa > Chordata > Actinopteri > Cypriniformes > Danionidae > Danio > Danio jaintianensis. The sequence continues at coordinate 2,023,410 of CAIGQV010019178.1, read as the reverse complement.
AGAAATGATTTATTGGATTTACTTCTTTTTTTTTTTTTTTTTTTAGGGTAAGTGGTTGTATACAATGTATATGGGCTGATTTTAAACAAACAAATTACATTTAGTAATGTTCAACTTAATTTGTTTGTTTAAATTCAGCCCATATACATTTACAACCACTTACCTTAAATGTATTAAATCCAATGAATCTTTTTTTTCAGGGTATGTGTAGATGTTCAATGAAGTGTATTAAGTGTACATTACTTCAACACACCCAAAAGCATGACTGCAAAAAGTAGCACAACTTAACTGTAATATAGTCAGCTCTATTTTGAATGCATGTACATGTTAGAATGCGTATAACATGGTGTTTGTTCTTGTTTTAGTAACGTGGATCCTCCTGTTTGGTACGACACTGATGTCAAGCTGTTTGAGATCCAGAGAGTTTAATGACAACTAAAGAAGAAACTCTGCACAGCCTCTTTTTTTTTTTTTTTCAATCTGAACAGCTTCTGGAAGATGAATTTAACTCTGCATTTGTTCTTCAAAATCAAATTCAAAGAAGTCTAAGATTTCCTTTTGCTTTGTTTCTGGTGTATATATGAGTGTATGTATTGGCACTGCTCTGTCTGTTATTTCTGAAACATGCTACTTTATTTTCCACCGAGTCAAACCATGAGAAAAGACACAAATTGACCTCATGAGCAATGGTGTGTGTCTGTCTCTATCTGTGTGTGTTTTTATTGTAATACTCCTATATGTGGAGAACTGAGAATGAATTCTGAATAATGAAGTATAAAAAATGTGCAAAAGCTGTAAACTTGAATGCTGCATGTATAAAAATACTATAAAAACTTTCATTAATGAGGTTTTCTCCACTTTGCTTACAAATGCAATATGATGTAAAATCTGAATTATTTTTCAGATATTTCCCAAAGCAAGAAAAAAATTTTTTTCTTCTGGATAAGGTCTTATTTCTTTTAGTTTGGCTGGCATAAAAATGAGTATTAGGAATGTAAAAACTGTATCTTTAATAAGTGGGTTTTTTTCGATTCGCTACAGAACAAAGTGCTGTTGTCCAATGACTTGCCTTAATTAACATAGTCTTTAAGTTGCAATTTAAGCTTGCAAAAATGCTAGTATATTATTATGTGCTCTCATCATGGCAAAGACAAAATAAATAAATGATTAGAAATGAGTTCTTAAAACTATTGTTTAAAATAATCTCTGTTAAACGTCATTTGGGAAATACTGGAAAAAGAATTTAAATTTTTTAATACTTTTGTCTTCAATTGTAAGCCGAACACTGATACCAATATGAAGTATTGTGTCAATGAATGTTGAATGTGGTATATTTGAATGCACTGTTTTTGCTAAGACTTTATTTTGATGGTCCCTATTGCACATTTTGTTGACTAAAAGTTGTATTGCAACTACCTGCCAATTACTTCTCATTTGAGTATTAGTAGACTGTCTGCTTAATATCTGCTGATACTGCTCCTTCAACAGACATTTAACTGACTATAAGAAACTTTGCAAGTACATGTCAACTTACACTAACCCCAACCTAACAGTCTACTTACAATCTAATGATAATTAGTTGGCATGTAGATGCAATGTAACTTAAACTCAATAAAATGCGCTAAAGGGACCATCAAAATAAAGTGATGCCCTGTTTTTTAGTTGATTGAATTAAAAAGTGTGTTTAGTGGATGAACATGAAATATGAAAATAGTTTCTAATGTCAGCTAAAAAAGTCGTTTCAGATGCAGAGCGAGTTTTTTATTATTATTAAAGGTCATAAATGCAAATTTAGTAGAAAAAAAATCAATATTAGATGTAACAAAGGGCGACTCAGTGGTTAGCACTGTGGCCTCACAGCAAGAAGGTCGCTGGTTCGAGTCCCGGCTGGGTCAGTTGGCATTTCTGTGTGGAGTTTGCATGTTCTCCCCGTGTTGGCGTGGGTTTCCTCCGGGTGCTCCGGTTTCCCCCACAGTCCAAACACATGCGCTATAGGTTAATTGGGTAGGCTAAATAGTCCGTAGTGTATGAGTGTGTGTGTGAATGTGAGAGTGTATGGGTGTTTCCCAGTACTGGGTTGCAGCTGGAAGGGCATCCACTGTGTAAAACATATGCTGGAATAGTTGGCGGTTCATTCCGCTGTGGCGACCCCTGATGAATAAAGGGACTAAGCCGAAGGAAAATGAATGAATGATGTTTCATAAATATATTTAGTACATTTTCAACTGATAATATATCAAAACTAATATTTTGATTAGTAATGTGCATTTCCAAGACCTTAAATTGAACAACTTTAAACGGGATTAAAGCATATATTTACACTTATGACTTATTACATATTTTCTATTATGCTTAAACTACAGATACATGACAATAGAACAAACAATATATAATGCCAGGGGGATAGAGGGTAAATAATAATAAAAGTACAAAATAAAAAAAGAAAACAGACACAAATAAACAAGTAAATAAATAATTAAATACATTTTTTACAATTATAAACAAGCAAGACCTTTACATTAATCAGAACGTTTGGAAATTGAACACAAATGGACAGTTTTAATGGCCTTTTTATTAGCACTATTTTGAATAGTACAGAAGTATTTGTTCAATTCCTTATAAAACACAGTAAGACATTTTTTGTTAGGAAAATTACACTTATGAATATGAAACTTAACAAAATAAACAATTATTCGCCCTCCTGTGAATTTTTCTTTCTTTTCCAAATATTTCCCAAATGATGTTTCACAGATTCAGGAATTTTTCACAGTATTTCCTATAATATTTTTTCTTCTGGAGAAAGTCTTATTTGTTTTATTTCAGCTAGATTTTTTTAGAATTTTTTTAAAGCCATTTTAAGCTCAATATTATTCGCCTCCTTAAGCAATATTTGTTTTGGATTGTCTCCAGAACAAACCACTGTTATACAATGACTTGCCTAATTACCCTAACTTTACCCTAATTAACCTAGTGAAGCCTTTAAATGTCACTTTAAGCTGAATACTAGTGTCTTGAAGAATATCTAGTCAAATATTATGTGCTGTCATCATGGCAAAGAGAAAAGAAATCAGTTATTAGAAATGAGTTATTAAAACTATTATGTGCTGAAATGTGTTGAAAAAAATCTTCTCTCCATTAAACAGAAATTGGGGGGGGAAACGGGGGGGCTAATAATTATATATGATTATATATGATTATTCCTGTAAGAGAGTGAGTCAGGTGTGCTTCTCATCTCAGGTGTGCGCTGATCGGAAGTGGGCGTTGTATTATTGCACGACTCCTCCCATAGCAACCACTCAAGCAAACCAGCAGAGGCTCTGGAGTGGAGCAGACAGAAGCGCACGTGAAATCTCTCCAATACACACACACAGCCGCCAAATGCGCATCCGTGAGCCGGGATAGAGAGATCCGTGAGCCTCCGCCATGGACGACAGATTCCACCGGGCGGCTCGGGACGGGCACCTGCTGCTGCTGAAAGAAGCGACGCGCAAACACCTGAACGCGCCGGATGAGGATGGCATGACGCCGACGCTCTGGGCCGCGCAGCACGGCAACGTGGACGCGCTCCGGCTCATAGTGGGACGAGGGTGAGTCGTGCATCTGTTATTATGCAGGGATTGTTGGTATTAGAATAATTCTTCATGCATTTGGTTTTTTAAGCGTGCTTTTATTTTAAAATAAGTTTTTGAGGCTCCTGATGAGAGTGCATTAATTACTTATGCAGGAATTGTTGGTATTAGAATAATTATTCATGCATTTATTTTTTTAAATATATATACTTTTATTTTAAAATGACATTTTTAAACTCCTGGTGAGGAATATATA
>CAIGQV010019178.1:1999861-2010070 GCA_903798115.1 Danio jaintianensis | reverse complement strand
TGTCTATCTATCTGTCTATGTCTATATATCTATTTATCTGTCTGTCTATATCTATCTATCTATCTATCTATCTATCTAAATTCCCATGAATGTTCACTTATGATTGATTTTGTGGTCCAGTGTCACAAATTATTTCTTATTATCATCAATATATTTATTATTTTCACGTCAGAAATGTATTGGATCAATTAAGAAATGTAAACAGGATGAATTAAATAATTGTTACTATAAGAGGCTGGCTATATTCACACACTGCTGCCACACAACTGTGTATTTTGTTTTTCTTTATATATATTTAAATCGAAATATTTGATCAATAGCAATATTAACAAAAATAGTCCCATGCAACATCTGACTGGTTTTATGGTCCAGGGTAAAATATACTGAACTGCTCCCCCATTTTCCAAATCACCCCTCGAATCAGAGTTTGATCAAATTCTTAACCTCAATCCAAGTCAAAGACGACTGATATCAACAATTTATGTTAAAATAACTTCTTTGCTTCCATCTCCAACTGGTTTACTTAAACAAACATGGGAGCAAGATCTGGGTATTGAGATTTCTGAGGACCAATGGAAGGACATTCTCAGTTTAGTTTACTCTTCATCTATTTGTGCCAGACATGCCCTATTACAGTGTAAAGTACTTCATAGGATCCATTTCACTAATGCCAAACTTTCTAAAATATTTCCGGACAGAAGCGATGCCTGTAACAGATGTAAGCAGTCACCGGCCGATTACCTTCACATGTTTTGGTTCTGTTCAAAATTAACAAACTATTGGTCTAATATTTTTACAATTCTTTCTCAAGCCCTTAATACAATCATCACTCCTGACCCTCTGACTGCCCTTTTTGGTTATCTTAACCCCAACTACACAAACATCAACACGCTGCGTCATTGCCTTTACCACCTTGCTCGCCAGGCGTGCAATTCTACTTAAATGGAAACATGTGTACCCTCCATCATCAGAACACTGGATTAAAGAGGTTCTACATTGCATCTATCTTGAGAAACTGAGACATTGTTTTAAAGTATCACTGAACTCCTTTAACAACACATGGAGACCCATACTGTCTGTCATTGAGAACCTTAACATTTCAGGACCTGCTGACTAGATTTTCAAATGTATTTATTTATTATTTTTTAAATTGGTTTATTATTTATTTATCTGTGTCTTGATTCATCTTTGCATACTTATTGAAGGCGTCAGGAAATAGGGAGGGGTGGGAGATGGGAGGGATGGTGCTTAGAAGGGGTTAGAAAAGTTTAAGTTTGATTTAAGAGTTCTACAGTTTTCTTGTTGTTATATATTTGATGTCATCTCTTTGCTGGTAGGACTTCTATTTTTCATATACATTTATAAGATTATATATTATCTGGAAAAAACGCAATAAAAATATTGAAAAAATAAATAATTATAAAAAAAAAAAAAAAAAAAAAAAAAAAAAAAAAAAAAAAAAAAAAAAATATATATATATATATATATATATACTGATTTTGGTATCAGCCAATAACAAGCCCATATCTATCATCCATCAATTTTGCCCATGTAAACTAAATTAGAATGAAATACAAAATTGTTAATAACTCCATGCACTTTTGTTATTATCTCCGCAGAGGTGATCCAGATAAATGTGATATTTGGGGAAACACTCCTCTTCATCTGGCAGCAGCAAACAGTCACCTGAGCTGTCTGTCCTTTCTGGTGTCATTCGGCGCAAACGTGTGGTGTCTGGACAATGATTACCACACACCACTGGACATGGCGGCCTCCAGGAGCCACATGGACTGTGTTCGATATCTGGACTCGATCGCCGCCAAACAAATCACAATCAACCCTAAGCTGGTGAGCAAACTGAAGGAGCGAGGCTTTCGCAATGCAGAGAAGCGCATCAGGAACTGTGAAAAACTACAACGCAAACATCACCAGCGCATGGAGAGGCATTTCATGAGAGAAAGTGCTGCATTGGATACGTCGGATACTATGAGTTACAGCAGTTTCAGCAGCACGTTGAGTCGACGGATCCCTCAGTTTAACACACTTGACTCTATGACATACTCACAGGTACTGTATCTGAACACATAAGGGCATACAACTGGTAATATTAAAGGTCCCGTGAAGTCTTTTGAAATGTGCATTTTTAATTTGATGTTTGACGTAATCTTAACTGAAACACGAAGAGGGCGGGGCATAGAGTAGCTCCTCCCCTTAAAAAAAAAACAGCCAATCGTGTTTCATTTTATCCCAGCTCTGCCAGTGAGAGTGGTTGAGTACAAGTGCATCAAATGAAAACAAATTAGAAGCATCTCAAAGTGGGCGGAGCATGTCAGATACTAGAGAGCATTTGATTGGTCAGAAGCAGTGGTGTAAAGTAACAAATTACAAATACTCAAATTACTGTAATTGAGTAGTTTTTCTCAGGAATTGTAATTTATTAAGTAGTTTTAAAAATGTGTACTTTTACTTTCCCTTGAGTACATTTTTAATGCAGTATCTGCACTTTTACTCCACTACTTTCCTTCAATCTCCAGTCACTACTTTATTATTTCCTGGCTATGAGGATTAGAGAAATCAGTCCTGTGATTCCTGTCCAATCAAAATATACACAGAAGGGAAATCACATCATAATGAACTACCTCAAGACATGTGCGCTTTATAATTGCAGCAGACTGTTTGGAAGCAATAAAAGTGTCCAAGAAGATGTCCAAAATCATTACACGCATTGACCCAGAGACTGTTTAGATGCATGTCACTGATGAGAAGATGACGGATGTTTACTGTATGATGACCAAAACGGCCTTAAACACCCAGCAGGCACAGGACATCAACATGACGTCAGATTGACGTTGCATCCCAACGTCATGGGAACGTTGCATTTTGTTTGCAAATGAAAATCGTGTTGACGTCAATGTCCAACATCCAACCTAAAATCAACCAAATATCAACGTCTAATGATGTTACAGCTTGACGTTGTGTGGATGTTACCACTATGACGTCTATCAGATGTTGGATTTCGGTTGCCCTACCTGATGAATAAATATCAGTATTTGATGTCAATATGACGTTGGTTTAAGATGTTGGCTCCACGTTGGATTTTGGTCACTTATTAACACAACCTAAAATCAACCAAATATCAACGTCATTTGATGTCGTTATTGGACATCAAAATAACGTTGTCCTTAGACGCTGTCTATGATTGTGTGATGTTAAATGCGCTACAGAATGTTACGTTTACACACATCCACAAATTACATGTAAACACATCAGCTTTTTACGGCATAATACTCAACTACTCTTGAGTACTTTTGAATGGTCTACTTTTTACTCCTACTTTGAGTAATATTTACAACAGATACTTTTACTCTACTTGCACTACATTTTTAGGCAAGTAATAGTACTTTTACTTAAGTATGATTTACTCTTTCCACCATTGGTCAGAATATTTGATGAGAAACTGAAGTATGAGGTGACGGGGAAAAAAAACATTGACCCATTCAGGCGGAATTGACAAACTACAAGCTTTACATTTTCATATCTTCTGAACGCCACTTTTGTGATTGTTTTGTACCACACTAGCTTCTAGATATCCTTGAAGACTAACATACTGACACTAACATCTAAAAAAAACATTGTTTTAATTTCACTGGACCTTTAAACCTTTACTTTTGATGTAATCGCAACTGAAAAATGAAGAGGGCCGGCCATAGAGTAGCTCCTCCCCTTTTAAAAAACAACCAATAGCGTTTTAAACCTTTAGGAGTTTCTTTTTCCTGTTGAACACAAAAGAAGATATTTTGAAGAATGCTGGTTGCTGGCACCCATTGGCTTCTATAGGAGGATAAAAATTACTATGGAAGTCAATGGGTGCCAGCAATTAGCATTTCTCTTAATATCGTCTTTTGTGTTCAACAGAAGAAAGAAACTCAATATAGGTTTTGAACAAATGGAGGGTGAGTAAATGATGACAGAATTTTAATTTTGGGCTAACTTTCTTATTAAAGGGGACCTAACATGCAAAAATGACTTTTATAAGGGGTTTAAACACAGTTGTGTGTCAGCAGTCTGTGAATGTATCCAGCCTCTAATGGTAAAAATATATTAATAAAAATTTTTTTGTATTATAAATTCTTTTTTCTGCAGAAACACTTTGATTGACATTCTCCCTTTGTACGTGTCATCAGAGGAGGAAAGCCCCGCCCACTAGTGACCATCTCTCCCTCATTAGCATAGGACATTAGTCTTGTTTTGAATCTGCCACTATGCTGACACACAGGCATCTGTAGCTCCGCCCTCTTTAGAAAAGAGCACAATCTCATTTGAATTTAAAGCGACAGTCACCAAAACACCACAATTAGGATCAAAGCCTAAAAGGGTCCGTTTCAGAAAGTTATAAAACACTATATGTGTGGTATTTTGAGCTGAGACTTCACATGCACACTCTAGAGACATCTAAGACTTATTTTACATCTTGAAAAAAGGGGCATAATAGATTCCCTTTCAGATGTTTCAGGCACACACTTCAAGCACCTAAACATATTCATTAAGGCCTGTGCGCACCAGGATGATTTTCGCTCACATTTATCAATGACATTTAAAGGCACGATCACGCTGCACTTTTCAACACATTGAATTGTGTTTGAGTTTGTTTAAATTAAATTTTTAAGCAATTTATACAGCCAGGTTTGCCCAAAGTGCTGGTCGTTTTCTTTATTATCAGTTATGCACCACAAAAAAAAAAAGAGAGAGAGAATGTTGCATATTAAGATTGCATGCATTTATCTCCATGCATCAGTTGCTAACTCAGTCACGGCATGATTCATTAACATTGTGGCCTTGGATGCTCCATTTTATTCAGATGTGAAAACAGTATGTACAGTACGTTGTTTTGGATAATGCATCTGCTAAATGAAGACTTTCTCCTTGTTCGAGTAATGTAATATAATATAATATAAGAGATTTGTGCATGCTTGATCAATAACAGTAGTCTAGATTTTGAGTGCATAGAGATACAGTGCCTATAGAAAATCGTCATACCCTGTGAAAATCTATTCCTTTACTCACATTACACCCTGCTTTCAAAAGAGCTTCGGGATAAAATTGTAGAAAGGCACGGGTTAGGAGAAGGCTACAAAACATTTAAAAAGGCTGGAAATGTTATTTGCAATGTGATTTGATTTCAGGCTGTTGGATAAATAAAGTGATTGTCAAAGGGGTATGATGATTTTTTTTACAGGCAATATATATATGTGCTCTCCAAAAATTATTTTGCTGTTTGTTCAAACTAACTTAAAATGAGCTGAAAAACACAATTCTTGGGCTTTTTGGGACAACTTAATTGTTTTATGTTCAATACACTTAAATTTGTTAGGTTAAATTAATTGATTTGTGGTGGGACAACCCAACCCTGCATTTTTTACAGTGGCTATGTTTACATGGACATCAGTAATGGAATTATTTGCCTTAATCTGAATAAGACAATAATATGATTAAGGCGTTTACATGAGTTGCTTTTTGAATGTTCCCTTCATGATCCCGTTTTACATGTTATAGCACATAATTTGATTCAAGAGTTCACACTTAGCTCACAATTTATAAGTAGCTTGTTTGGCTTGTTGTCCCGGGAGAGAGCCCTGAGCTCAAGGGATCCTCGGGCCCAGGGCTCCCTCCCTTTCGCAGGGCGAGGGAAGATTGAGCTCAGGTCGATCTCGAAACTCACCCGCTGCTGAGGCTAAGGTGAACTTCCCGAGAGTAAGACATTCAGGAAAAGAGACTTAGGCTAATTTTGTCTATAATATAGAGCATGTTTGGACAGTGGGAGAAAACCGGGGAACCCGGGAGAAACCCACGCGAACACAGGGAGAACATGCAAACTCCGCACAGAAATACTAATGACCCGGCGAGGACCCGGAGCCAGTTGTATTCTTGCTGTGAGGCAACAGTGCTAGTCACTGGGCTGCCGTGCCGCCCATTCTGGATAAAGGTGGAAGAAGGGGGGTTTCTTCCAGACGAAGATAGTTGTAGAAAGGAAATGAGGAAATATATAGTGACTTGGGATCCTTTGATTGGAGGATCGTGATTAGCTAATGTGGGCCAGCTGGGTCAATCACGAGCACGTGCTCCTCTCGAAGTTAGTTTAATATTTAAACTTCACTTAACGTCATTGCGTCACCGCACTTTCCACGTTTCCTCCGGAGTTTCATGTAATTCCGGGTATTTCATTTTTAATTTGTCGACTTTAGCTGCAGTTCGGCACTTTCACTTTCATTCAGGAACATTTCATGCATGCCCCCCGTGACAAACAAGATATTGGATGCGAGTATGAACTGCTGGAAGAGTGTTGTTTTAATGGAGTTTGATTCCGCACGCCGTATGAGAAAAAAACCTCCGCATTTCGTGGTGTGTGTGTCTGTGGTCCTTCACTGACTCGGTAGGTGCAGAGAATAGTGTCAGACAGCCATGTGTGTATAAAGTATCCTGTCGCAAAATGCAGTGAAAATCCTACATGACGGTAATAGTTTGATTGCGGTGTTTGCATGTCTGTACTGCACTTCAATAATACCACTAAAATCAGCATACTCCACATGTCTTAATTCCATTTCTGTTTAGTTCCATTATGACTTTAGTCTGATTAAATTAATCAAAAATCGCTGTTTACATGGTCTACTCTTAATCAGAGTATTGTCTTAATCGGATTATTGTCCATGTAAACGTACTCCGTGTTAGGCAAGTTTGTACCCAGTGTAAAGTACGACAAAGTGTGACTTCCATAAGCTTTTCTTTACAGGCAACGCTTCAGTCCACAGCTAGAGGCCGGACAAAGATTCAGCGGAAACTTGAGAAGAAGAAGCAAGTTGAAGGAACGTTTAAGATTTCTGAAGACGGCCGAAAGAGTGTTCGTTCTCTCTCTGGTCTTCAACTAGGAAATGATGTGATGTTTTTGAAGCAGGGAACGTTTGTGGACCGACGCCATCAGTCCAGCCCTCGACTCAACATCCGCAACATGTTTTCAGGTAAAGCAGACATCAGGCTGGATGATGATGTAGATGCTGAGGAAGACACTGTTTCCAGAGCGCTCAGTGATCCGGGTCTATATGAGGCTGCGTACTCTGAAATCAGCACAGATTCAGGGCGAGACTCTTTGTTCAACCGTCCGGGACTCGGGACGATGGTTTTCCGTCGGAATTATGCGACTGATGGGGTTTTCCGGACGAGACTGGGTGAGGGCAGTGTGGCGGGGAGTGAACCGGTGGGACGGGCCCCAAACATCCACCTACGGGGTCGACTGCCGCTACGGTCACCCAGTCTGGATGAAGTCAGCATTGGCAGCTCTCTGAGCCTCCAGGAGAAGAACTTGCAGGTACAAAAACACTAATCAGCAGATACTGGATTGATCTTATTCTGCAATGCGGAAGTGCGCTCGTTTTTGCGATTATTTTAGAACACCAACACTGTTCCTGGGGATCATGCAGAGTTTAGCTCCAACCTTAGCTCCAAACACACCTGAACCTATTAATTAGTACCTGAAACAGCACTTGATAATTAAAGACCGCTGTGTTTGATCAGGGTTGGAACTGAAATCTGCAAGAATGTAGATCTCCAGGAACAGGGTTGGTGACTCCTGTTTTAGACCATCCAATTATTTTTTTATTTCAGATATTCTAATAGTTGTAACTAGGGCTGGGCGATAAAATCGATATCGATATTTATTGACCGAACACCATTGTCAATATCGATTAAAAAAAAAAAGATTCGGTATGTAGTTTCGTTATGAATAATTTTATTAAATGTGGCTGCTGAGCGCGCGCCTTGGAAGCAGTGCCAATAAGCTTAGGGTGTAAGTTTGTCATTTCCAGTGGAGGCACGCGACTTGCACGACGCACATATGGGAGTGACGCGCACATGTTGTGCAAGTGACGCACACATGACACGCGTGCAATTTCCAGGCGCATCTAGTTGAACACATCTGAACTTTTCCGAATGCCACACCACGATTCATGTAAGTAGAACTAACCAATCTGCTTCACACTTTGATGGAATATACACATTTCAGTAATAACGGCAGACTAATTACCTCAGACAAACACCGCGCATCCAAACACTGCAGCACTTTTTACTTTACCCCATAAACTTGCATCGGAGCTGCAGCAATGGTTTGTCCGTCTGTCAGCAACACACGCAAAAATGGTTTACTGTATCATTACTATTCATACCTTAAAGTTTGCTTTGATTGTTCAGTGTTTACACTTTATAAAATGTTTATTTAATATTTTCTTTATTTTATTAATCAAGTGTAAGAGTCTCTTTAACACTTATGTTTATTTTATTATAAAGAGATCAGATATTTTGTTAAAATATTTTTGTTTTTGACTATTAAAACTATTTGCCTTAGTAATGTTGGTCAATTAAAATAAAGTAGTTTAAAAAAAATCCTAATATTCCTAAATGTATTGTTAAAAAACATTCAATAATTATCGATACTGAATGATATGAAACATGATATTGTGATTTTTTTTTTTTTGTTTTTTTTTTTTTTTTTTGTTTTTTGCTTTATCGCCCAGTCCTAGTTGTAGCTCAACCAAACGTTGTCCTATTATAACAAACAATACATTAAAGGAAAGATTATTTATTCAGCTTTAATATGAAAATTGACTCTTATGATTAGATTTGTGGTCCATGGTCACATATGTAAACATCTTTTGTAAAAAAAATATCTCACTCAGGACAGTACTACCAAAAAATAACATGCATATTGTATGATCTCTCTTATTTAGTTAAAATTACTAAGTTTCTGCTAAGGGTTCCTAAACATTTGCATAGCACTGTATCTAAAATATGCAGATCTGTTAAAGGTATAGTTCACCCAAAAATGAAAATGTACTCACTATTTACTCTCCTTCAAGTGGTTCCAAACCTTTATCAGTTTCTTTCTTCTGTTAAACACATAAGAATATGTTTTGAAGAAAGCTGAAAACCTGTAACCATTGACTTCCATAGTATTTGTTTTATTTGCTATGGAAGTCAGTGGTTACAGATTTTCAGCTTTCTTCGAAATGTATTCTTATGTGTTTAACCCGAAGAAAGAAACTCATAAAGGTTTGGAACCACTTGAAGGAGAGTAAATAATATTTCTACATTTTTCAAAATATCTTCTTTTGTGTTTAACAGATGTTAGAAACTTATAAAGGTTTGAATCAAGCAAAGTGTGAGTAAATGATGACAGAATTGTAATTTTTGGGTGAACTATCCCTTTAAATATGGTTATAAATGAATGTAAATGTGTTCATCAAAAATCTGTTCATGCTGCATTTCGATGAGTGATTATGATGTTTATGATGCTAGTTGTGGTGTTGATGCTGTCCTGTAGGATTTGCCATGGGAGGAAGGAGACCTGGGTCTGGCGGAGGAGGACGATGAGCTTCAGCCTTCATCTGCTCCTCTGGAGGTGTTTCTGGCGTCTCAGGGACTCTGTGATTTCGTCTCCATCTTCCAGCGAGAGCAGATGGATCTGGAAGCGTTACTCTTGTGCTCGGAGCAGGACCTCATCAGCATCCACATCCCGCTCGGACCACGCAAAAAACTCCTGGATGCGTGTAGGAGACGCAACAGTGTTATGGAGGAAGCTGAGAGGATGCTGGACACCACGCTGTGAAAGAGTAAAATCCCTGTTTTTCTCCACTTGCTCCTTGCGCATTGAAACAAATAGGATTGGGCGTGTGTGTATGTCTGTTTCTGACTCTGTTCAAAAGCTCAGTTTTCTACAACGCTGCCTTCATAAGCAGAAGCTGTTCAAAGGTGTGAGTACATGGTGCAATATTTTATTTATTTTTTATTTTAATTTTTATAGTTTTTTTTGCTGTCGTATGAGCTCCAATAGGATTTTTGTTTTTTAGTTTTCCCATAACACAATAACATTTCAGAAAGCAAACATTACAGTCAAAAGACAACAACATTAAGATCAGAACACAACAACATTTCGAAAAGGAAACCTTAATCTCAATCCCTATTTTGTCCCACATTTTCTCTTTGGCCATTGAAACAAATAGGATTGGGCCTGTGTGTATCTCTGTTTCTGGCTTTTTTTTTTTTTTACCCATCAGTAGAAGTTCGGTGGCCCCGTAGCGCACAATGCAGCGACATTTCAAAAAGCAAACATTAATGTCAACACAACGACATTAAGATCAGAACACAACAACATTTCAAAAAGCA
>CAIGQV010019178.1:1907512-1945281 GCA_903798115.1 Danio jaintianensis | reverse complement strand
GACATCTCTTCGTTATGGATGTGACATCTCTTCGTTATGGATGTGACCGATGTGAAAGTGGCACTTGTGTGATTTTGGTAAATCAAATATAATAGTTTGAAAACATTAACAGAGCCATTTTTGTGTATTTTTAAAGCACTGTAAAACACTTGCTTACACAAAAAAATGCAGAAACGGTTTCAATATTTTGGCGAAAACGTTTTTTTTCATGGCAAGGTTGACATTTGCATGGAATTGCTCACAAATAATGATGTAATTTGCATACATTTCAAGCACAAAGAAGTAAACGGTGTATGACATCAGGTTCAAAATTGTTACCTTTTTTGTTGTTGACATTGGAGTCAAAGCTTTTTACAGAGAAGATTTTGGATTAATATTTTTATTCATAAATCAGCAGTGGTGTAAAGTAACTAATTACAAATACTCAAATTACTGTAATTGAGTATTTTTTCTCAGGAATTGTAATTTATTGAGTAGTTTTAAAAATGTGTACTTTTACTTTCCCTTGAGTACATTTTTAATGCAGTATCTGCACTTTTACTCCACTACTTTCCTTCAATCTGCAGTCACTACTTTATTATTTCCTGGCTATGGGGATTAGAATAATCAGTCCTGTGATTCCTGTCCAATCAAATCATACACAGAAGGTAAATCACATCATAACGGACTACCTCAAGACATGTGCGCTTTATAATTGCAGCAAACTGTTTGGAAGCATTAAAAGTGTCCAAGAAGATGTCCAAAATCTTTACACGCATTGACCCAGAGACTGTTTAGATGCACGTCACTGATGAGAAGATGACGGATGTTTACTGTATGATGACCGAAATGGCCTTAAACACCCAGCAGGCACAGGACATCAACGTGACGTCACATTGACGTTGTACCCTAACGTCATGGGGTAACTGCGTTTTGTTTGGAAATGAAAATCAGGTTGACGTCATAACTCAACGTCAGGTCAACATCAATGTCCAACGTTCAACCTAAAACCAACCAAATATCAACGTCTAATGATAAAAGCTTGGTGTTGTGTGGATGTTACCACTATGACGTCTATCAGATGTTGGATTTCGGTTGCCATAACTGATGAATAAATATCAGTATTTGACATCAATATGACGTTGGTTTAAGATGTTGGCTCCACATTGGATTTTGGTCACTTTCCAACACAACCTAAAATCATCATTTGACGTCATTATTGGACATCAAAATAACGTCCTTAGACGCTGTCTAGACATTGAATTTTGGTCACCTGACATCACAACCTAAATCTAACCTAATATTAACGTCTTATGACGTTGTGTGCCTGCTGGGCAATGACTAGATGCACTACAGAATGTTACGTTTACACACACACACATGCACAAATTACATGTAAATGCATCAGCTTTTTACATCATAATACTCAACTACTCTTGAGTACTTTTGAAATGTCTACTCTTTACTCATGCTTTGAGTGATATTCACAACAGATACTTTTACTCTACTCGCACTACATTTTTAGGCAAGTAATGGTACTTTTACTTGAGTATGATTTTTCAGTACTCTTTCCACCACTGTAAATCAGAAAGTACTGCAAACAGCCAGACTTTAAAAAAAAGAAGAAAAAAAAAGAAATATATAACGTTAATCAGGTTTATTATTTGTGAACATGTCCATCTGTACAAGCCTTCAGAATATAGATATGAATTTTACTAAAGTTTGATGTAAGTGCTGTCGAAATTGACATTTATAACTCGGTTAAGGAGAAAAATCTCAATTTTAGAAAACAGCCTTTAACACTGAAGTGATTCATGTCAGCAAAAACATGTATCTGTCCATTTTTATCTGGTTGTATTGTAATTGAATATGTGTTGTAATTGAAAGCGAGATAAAAGGAATACATAAGCGTGCATTTTGGATGTTTCCTTTGCATTAGGCTAAAAAAGAAGGCCAGATAAAAATGGACAGATACATGTTTTTGCTGACATGAATCACTTCAGTGTTAATTTTCTCTAATGCATATATCTTGACCTGTTTATTACATCTATCATCATCTACAGGAGCAAGAAACTCTATCTTTTATCCGTGAAAGTCTGGAGAAGAGTGATCAGCTCACTAAAGGAATGGTGAGAGATTTATATTCATATGAATGACACTATGTACAATATTCTATATTAGTGTGTGGTTCTGGATTTATTATGTAAAATCAGTGTTGTACAGTGATATTTGATCTCCTGGTACATCCATTGTAAGTATTCTTTTGTGGTATTTATGAATAAAATGGCGAACGTGTGTTTTTGCACAACATGTTTTACAGTAAATCAAACCCCATTAGGCAAAAACTTACCCCAGACAGGTTTGGGGGGAAACATGATCAAGTAACTAAATAATAATTTAATCAAACACCAATTCACACATTCCACAACGTTTCTAAATCTTCTTTGATATCTTCATTTTTCATTCATTCATTCATTTTCCTTCAGCTTAGTCCCTTTATTCATCAGGGGTCGCCACAGCGGAATGAACCACCAACTTATCCAGCATATGTTTTACACAGCAGATGCCCTTACAGCTGCAATACATACTGGGATGTACACACTCATTCACACACACACACACTACAGCCAGTTGCCCTATAGCGCATGTGTTTGGACTGTGGGGGAAACCGGAGCACCCGGAGGAAACCCACGCCAGCACGGGGAGAACATGCAAACTCCACACAGAAATGCCAACTGACCCAGCCGGAACCAGCGACCTTCTTGCTGTGAGGCGACAGTGCTAACCACTGAGCCGCATCTCCACTTTTCACAAAGTAAAAAAAAAAAAACCCTTGCAAATATCACAAAATTCAGAGGGTTTCATTCTTATTACATATGTGAGCTTTTCAAGAGCCAAACATGTTAGGTTTCTCAACCATAGTCCAATGGAGAGGCGACGAACCTTTATCCAGCACAAAGCAATAGAACAACTTTCTTGTATTAAACATAAATCAGTCCATTTTCTTTCTTTAGTAGACAAAAGAACAGCTGTCGTCATGCATATTCAATACACTTAATCAAAGACATAAAGAATTGGAATGGAAATAAATGAAGAAATATACTGAGAGTTTTGTACACAATGGAAACATGTACCTTGTGTCTTATTGCATTTAAAACAAAGATCAGGGATACTAGGGTTGATTTTATTTCACCTTACAGGAGTAATATAAGTTCTCATTACCCAATTATATTGTAGCAGACTGAATCTGTAATTTAATGTTTTTGTTTGTTTGTTTATGAAGGTGTGTTTTAATTTGTTGAAGGTGTCCATCCTGTCGTCGTTTGAGAGTCGTCTGATGCAGCTGGAAAACTCCATCATCCCGGTTCACAAGCAGACGGAGAATCTGCAGCGGCTGCAGGAGAATGTGGATAAGACGCTGTCCAACATGGATCATGTCATCAGTTACTATCATGTGGCTAAAGACACTGACAAGATCATCCGGGAAGGGTGAGTGATCACCTGTTCAACGATAGATTGTATTATTATAAAGGCTGCACAATATATTGAAAAATACTCATTATTGCAATAATAGTATACACAATATCATTCATTCATTCATTTTCTTTTCGGCTTAGTCCCTTTATTATCTGGGGTCGCCACAGCGGAATGAAACGCCAACCTATCCAGCATATGTTTTATGCAGCGGATGCCCTTCTAGCTGCAACCCATCACTGGGAAACACCCACACACTCTCATTCACACACATACACTATGGTCAATTTAGCTTACCCAATTCCCCTATAGCGCATGCATTTGGACTGTGGGGGAAACCGGAGCACCCGGAGGAAACCCACGCCAACACGGGGAGAACATGCAAACTCCACACAGAAACGCCAACTGACCCAGCCGAGGCTCGAACCAGCAACCTTCTTGCTGTGAGGCGATTGTGCTACCCACTGCGCCACCGTGACGCCCTACGCAATATCAAGTGCATTAACTTAATTTTATTTGCCAAGCATTTGTGTTCTGCATGCATAGGTTCACTGTAAAAAAATTAAGTTGTCCCCCCCAAAAATCTGAAGAATTGTGTTATTTCAGCCCATTTTAAAAAGGTAGTTTGATCAAGCAGCAAAAGTGTTTTTTTAAATGTTGTTTGACTAAATCTGACCAATCAGATGAGGCCTTTACTATCTTTAGCCCCGCCCCTCCAGTAGCTGGCAGAAAAGAGAGGAAAATGACAACAGCCAATCAGAATCAGAGGTTTTCAGTCATTCGTGGTGTCTTTAAGGCTAAATGTTTGCACCTTGAAAGTTTTTTTTATTTAATTAATTAGATCAGAAAAAAATCTATTACCTGTTTATTTTAGTATGATCGTTACATGAATAAATTATTTTGTAAAAATTGCTAATAGATAGTGTATGAGTGTATGGGTGTTTCCCAGTACTCGGTTGCAGCTGGAAGGGCAGCCGCTGTGTAAACATGCTGGATAAATTGGCGGTTCATTCCACTGTGGCGACCCCTGATAAATAAAGGGACTAAGCCGAAGGAAAATGAATGAATGAATGAAAATTGCTAATAAAATTACATTTTGCAAGTTAGTTATATCGTAAGAAATATTGTTATCGCAACGCTCAACAAAAACATTGTATATTTTCCCACTATTGTGCAGCCCTAATTATTATTATTATTATTATTAATAATAATAAAAGCTTCATATAACTTTGATTTCAATGTGGCTTGTTCAGTTTTTACTATGAGACTGTTGAATGCTTGATTCTGTTTTGCTGATGAACACTCTAAGGTGTGCCGTTATTTTCAGATAAACAAACAGCTAAAGTCGTTCCGGCAGGTTTTGAGCGCATTACAGCTCTATATCACTCCACTGAATGATTAGAGTTATTTTACAGCTACAACAGTCAAAAATTCCATCAAAATACAACAGAAGGCTCTGAATGAGATGTGTACTTGTGTGAATGAGAATATATTCTTATATCGATCAATCGTTACTCTTGCAGTCCTGCTGGTCGTCTGGACGAGTATCTGGCCTGTATTGCAAAGATCCAGAAAGCTGTGGAGTATTTTCAGGACAACAATCCTGACAGTCCTGAGCTTAACACAGTGGTACGTCTGTCATCTTTTTACAAACTCTTACGCTGCCTCCAAAATCATACTACTTGAGTAGGTACTACATTTGAAATGACCACAATTCAGAATATCAGCATTAGTAGTAGGTCATCATCACTCATATACACCACCTGACAAAAGTCTTGTCGTGGATGCCAGTTGTAAGAGCAACAAATAATAACTTGACTTCTAGTTGATCATTTGGAAAAGTGTCAGAAGGTGGATTTTTCCCATAAATCATCTGTTGAACTGCATCCCAATTATCACAAATACTGCAGAAGACCAACAGGAACCCGCATGGAGCCAAGATTCTCACAGAAATCAGTCAAGTTTGGTGAAGGAAAAATCATGGTTTGGGGTTACATTCAGTATGGGGGCGTGCGAGAGGTCTGCAGAGTGGATGGCAACATCAACAGCCTGAGGTATCAAGACGTTTGTGCTGCCCATTACATTACAAACCACAGGAGAGGGCAAATTCTTCAGCAGGATAGCGCTCCTTCTCATACTTCAGCCCTCCACATCAAAGTTCCTGAAAGCAAAGAAGCTCAAGGTGCTCCAGGATTGGCCAGCCCAGTCACCAGACATGAACATTATTGAGCATGTCTGGGGTAAGATGAAGCAGGAGGCATTGAAGATGAATCCAAAGTATCTTGATGAACTCTGGGAGTCCTGCAAGAACGCTTTCTTTGCCATTCCAGATGACTTTATTAATAAGTGATTTGAGTCATTGCAGAGATGTATGGATGCAGTCCTCCAAGCTCATGGGAGTCAGACACAATATTCATTCTGTTTCCACTGCACCATGACTTTATATTCTATACTGGACATTTCTTTCTGTTCAGTGACAAGACTTTTGTCTAAGCAAAGTCAGACCTTACTGTCCTAATGAAATCATTAAAAATCAAGACATGATCATATTTTATTTGGGTGAAATAAGCGTAATCTAGAGGCCTTTGCCTTTCATATAAGCCACTTCTAATACCAAATGATCAACTAGAAGTCAAGTTATTATTTAGTTATGAAGTCTAAGTTGGTTACCTGTGGTGTTCCAGAAAGCTCGCTTTGAGAAAGGGAAGGAGCTGCTGGAGGCTGAGTTCCGCAGTCTGCTGACACGCTACAGTAAGCCAGTGCCACCTGTCCTCATCCTGGACGCCATCGGAGGAGACGAGGACATGGAGGTGCAGGAGGAGGTGACACTGGAGCATCTGCCCGAAGCCGTCCTGCAGGACATCATCTGCATCTCTGCGTGGCTGGTGGAGTACGGACGCAACCAAGGTCAATGCACACGCACTCTAATCCAAATATAGAGAAATATTCAGACACCTTATATAAGTTTTATTTATTTATTTTTAACTAATGGGTGCAAGGGGCCTCACGGTGGCGCAGTGGGTAGCACGTTCGCCTCACAGCAAGAAGGTCGCTGGTTCGAGCCTCGGCTGAGTCAGTTGGCATTTCTGTGTGGAGTTTGCATGTTCTCCCCGTGTTGGCGTGGGTTTCCTCCGGGTGCTCCGGTTTCCCCCACAAGTCCAAAGACATGCGGTATAGGTAAAATTGGTTAAGCTAAATTGTCAGTAGTGTATGAGTGTGAATGGGTGTGTATGGATGTTTCCCAGAGATGGGTTGTGGCTGGAAGGGCATCCGCTGCGTAAAACATATGCTGGATAAGTTGGCGTTTCATTCCGCTGTGGCGACCCCAGATTAATAAAGGGACTAAGCCGAAAAGAAAATGAATGAATGAATGAATAATGGGTGCAAGACATTTACAGTTGAAGACAAAATTATTACTTTTTTTTCTAACATCTCCCATGTGATGTTTAACAGAGAAGGGTGTTTGTTTTTCCACTGTATTTCTTATTATAGAAAGTCAAATTTCTTTTAGCTTGGCTGGAATTTAAAAAAAGGCTAAGGTCTATATTGTTAGCCCCCTTAATGATTTTGTTTTCGGTTGACTATAGAAAAAAATGTGCATAAACTACAATGGAAACATATTTACTGAAAAAATTCCAGCATGTGCATTGGTAAAGTGATGATTTAGTTTGAAAAGATGATGATCAGATACAAATGTGTGTGAAGGACATAGCATGGAGTTTGTAGCACATGTTTCCAGCACATTGTTTTGCTGATTGTAAAAGGCCTCAGCCATCAGTCTGTCATCACAGTGCTTCAGTATTCTTCTTCTTCTATTATTATTCCCTCCAGAACTGTCTTGAGCATCTGTCTGTGCTCCCGTCTCACACCTCCAAAAGCCACCGCATTCATTGCATTTTGTCTTCGTCTTCATCTTCTGAGGCGCAACTCATTTATTAGAGAAGAAAAAACATCACAATGGCAAATCCCAACGCACTAAACTACATTTCTCTGTCTGATATTTGCTCCAGTTTATCAGGAAGTGATGATTTTGTTTTCTTTGACTCGTTGAATGGAAACGCTGCTTTATTCACAAATGTTTTATGTAATATTCCAGTTTTGCGCATAAATCTTTTGATGGAAAGACAGCTAGTGACAGAGATGGAAGTAACAATGTACAAACACTTTATTATTGTACTTAAGTAGATTTTTCTGTTATCAGTGCTTCACTGTTTATTTTTCTGACAACATTTTACTTTTACTCATTACATTTTTGCACAAATATCTGTGCTTTCTACTTCCTATATTTTTAAACCAGGCTTATTACTTTCATTATAAAGTGTTTAGCGAAGCGATCTTTATTATTTCTAGTCATTGCACAATTTGAATGCCTTTTTGATTCAGTAAATCTTTTGGTCACACTTTATTTTGATGGTCCGTTCTCTAATTCTCATTAGATTATAAGTAGACTGTTAGGTTGGGGTTAGGGTTAGTGTAAGTTGACATTCAATTCATCTTTATTTCTATAGCGCTTTTACAATGTAGATTGTGTCAAAGCAGCTTCACATAGAAGATTATAGTGAATTGGAATGGTGTCATTTCAGTTTTTAGAGTTTAAGTTCAGTTCAGTTCAGTGTGGTTTAGTTTTCACTGCTGAGAGTCCAAACACTGAAGTGCAAATCCATCGATGCGCAGCTCTACAAGTCCCGAACCATGCAAGCCAGTGGCGACAGTGGCGAGGAACGAACTTCACCAATTTGCGAAAGTGAAGGAAAAAAAACCTCAAGAGAAACCAGGCTCAGGTGGGCACGACCATTTCTCCTATGGCCAAACGTCTTGTGCAGAGCTGCAGTTTAGGCGCCGGAGGCTGGAGAATGCTGGACGTCAGCGAAGACTCGTCGACATGTACTTGTAAAGTTTTTTATAATCAGTTAAATGTCTGTTGAAGGAGCATATCAGTAGATATTCAGCAGACAGTCTACTATTACTCAAATGGACCATTTAAATAAAGTGTTACCAATCTTTTTCTTTTTTCTGTGCACACAGTGCATAGCTTTTTCAACTTATGACCCTAAGGGAGCTTTTTGAGAAATGTTACTGGGCAAAATTGCAGAGCGATGTTGCTTGACTGCAAGTTGGCAGCAAAATTTTCACATCAAAATTAGAAATGTTTTACTTAAAGGGGGCCTATTGTGCCCATTTTTTACGAGATGTAAAATAAGTCTAGAGTGTGTATGTGAAGTTTAGCTCAAAATATCACACACATAATGTGCTATAACTCTCTGAAACTGACCCTTTTAGGCTTTGATCTAATTGTGCCATTTTGGTGACTGTCGCTTTAAATTTAAATGAGATTGTGCTCTTTTCAAAAGAGGGCGGAGCTACAAATGACTATGTGTCAGCATAGTGGCAGATTCTAAAACAAGACTAATGCCATATGCTAATGAGGGAGAGATGGTCACTAGTGGGCAGGGCTTTCCCCCTCTGATGACACATACAAAGGGAGAATGTCAATCAAAGTGTTTCTGCAGACTGGTTATATTCACACTGCTGACACACAACTGTGCTTAAACCCTTATAAAAGTGATTTTTTTGTGTAATACGTCCCCTTTAAGTACATATTTGAGGTCTTCTTTACACATGAGTATCTGTACTTCTATTTGAGTACAGGATGTGTGTACTTTGGTATACTAAATCTCCTGTTGTGTGTGTTTGTGTGTCCGCAGACTTCATGAACGTGTATTTCCAGGTCCGCTCCAGTCAGCTGGATCGCTCCATTAAAGGCCTAAAGGAGCATTTTCGTAAAAACAGCGCCACCTCCGCCATCCACTCGCCCGCCGTCCAGACCAAACGCAAGGAGACGCCCACCAAGAAGGCCCCCAAAAGACCAGGTCAGTGACCTTTAACCCTTAACCTCGCTAGAGCGCATCTCTCTCTTTGGGTTCCTGAGGGATCACAGGTGTTTCTGCCTCCATTTCCTGTTCCTGTTTCCTAGTGTTCTTACTAACCACCTTTCTCTTCTGTCTCACTCCTGTCTGATGATGTCAGTCTACATCCCAGGTAAACACGCAGATGTGTTGTGACATGGCCATCGCTTGCTTCTGTTTCTAGAGCCAGAGCTTACACACACACATAAACACATACACACACACACACACATACACACACTTGTATGTGTGTGTGTGTCACATGTATAAAATAAATATATATAATACACACCTAGGCAACACGGTGACTCAGTGGTTAGCACTGTGGCCTCACAGCAAGAAGGTCACTGGTTCGAGTCCTGGCAAGGCCAGTTGGCATTTCTGTGTGGAGTTTGCATGTTCTCCCCGTGTTGGCGTGGGTTTCCTCCGGGTGCTCCGGTTTCCCCCACAGTCCAAACACATGCGCTATTGGGGAATTGAGTAAACTAAATTGGCCGTAGTGTATGTGTGTGAGTGTATGGGTGTTTCCTAGTACTGGACAGCGGCTGGAAGGGCATCTGCTATGTAAAACATATGCTGGAATAGTTGGCGGTTCATTCCGCTGTCCCCATAAATTATCCCCGATAAATAAGGGACTAAGCCGAAGGAAAATGAATGAATGAAATTAAGACCAATGTGAAAAGGCCTTTTTTATACACACAGCAGACACATTCACAAACACACACACACACACACACACACACACTAGTGATAGACTCAGTGCACAATATGTGATAGTTTTCTTTTCATATCACCATTATACATCAGGAAAACTAGTACTTTAAAGCACATATGTGGTGTGTTCATTCCTGTCTGTTGGATGTGTGTGTATGAGTTTGTATCGTAGTTCAGTCTTGGTGTTTCTGGAAGCGGAGATCACGTCTGTTTTGTGTTTTATCCGTGAGGTTGTGTGTTTTCTACTAACCGTCACACAGCTGTCTGCATGTTCATTTGTCCACCACACGGCGGTGCTGTGTTTGCTCTGCTGACACATGTCTGAGAGCACACACAATAACACACTGTTGCATCTGAACTGCTTATTAAAGGGGCGTTTCATCATTAAAGCATGCAATATTTCAATCATTTACTAATTATTGATTTGTACAATTTAGCTCATTATACTTTGAAAACACAGAAGGTAATTAACGCAAACTAATCAGCAAGAACAGATTGATAATGATTAATTACTTAGTGTCCTCATTTATAGTTTTTCTTTAATATTTTGAATGTATTTTTACTTTTGTTTTCCATTTTAAATGAGATTTTAAGGAAATTTTTTTGTTTTTATAAAACATTTTCTTTCATTTTAGTTAATTTAAGAGATCAACTAAATGAAAAAAAGAATTACTAATTTAGGGAGCTGATTTTTTTTATTGTTTTTGTTTTGTTTATCTTAATATCATTTTATTTGAAGGCATAAAAATGTTTTTTGCGGTTTTATTTAATTGCAATATTTAATTTAATAAAAATTTTCATTTTAATTTTCTTTTAATGCAATTTTGTTTTTGTTTTAAAGTTATTTTTTTTGTCAAATAAATTTAAAAAGTAGTTTTTAATCATTTTAATGTCCGTTGAAGTTATCGACTAAATGAAAATGATTGCTTTGGTAGCAGAATATTTTATTTTTATTTTATTTCTCTTAACATTTACTTTATTTCAAGGCATAAAAATTATATTTTATGATTTTATTTAATTACAATATTTCACCTTTTTTCTAAATCTATTAATATATTTTAAGTTTATTTGGTTTTATTTTATTTTTTATTTAAATGACTCAATTTTTTGTTTTTCTTATTTTCATTTTCATTTTAGTCCAAATAAAAAGCACATTATATAGTGGATCTAGGAGATTTAATCTGATGTAAATGATGATCTGACCCCTTTAAGACCCCCGCCTGTGTTTCAGCAGCACACTGACTGTCATGTGTGTGTGTGTGTGTGTGTGTGTGTGTCCAGGATGAGTTTCTGATGATGTGTGTGTAATGGTTTTGATGATGCGTTTGAGCAGCGCTAGTGTTTCTGTCTGCATTAACATCACTTTACAACACAATGCTTTAGTGTAAACGCTGTGATGGATTAACCACTTGTGTTTTCTCCTCAGTGTGTGTGTGTGTGTGTGTGTGTGTGTGTGTGAGGGAGGGAGATGTGTTTTTCATTATGTTTAGCTGTAGAAATTGTGATGTGATTTTTGTGCATTGCATGTGTGTGTACTGTGTATGTGTGTGTGTGTCGTCATGTGTGTGTGAGTGAGTGAGTGAGTGAGTGAGTGAGTGAGTGAGTGAGTGAGTGAGTGTGTGTGTGTGTGTGTGTGCAGTTTTGAGAGTGTGTGTTTGTGTGTGTATGCACGTGCGAATGTGTGTGTGTGTCTTTGTCTATGTGAGAGTGTATATGCAGTTTTGAGAGTGTGTGTGTAAGTGTGTGAGTGTGCACTCAAATGTGTGTGCCTATTTGTGTGTGCCTGTTTGTGTGAGTGTATGCAAATGTGCGAATGTGTGTGGGTGGCTGTGTGTCTGTGAGAGTGCATGTGCAGTTTTGAGAGTGTGTGTGTATGTACATGATTGTGTTAGTAGTGTGTTGTCTGTAGTCTGGGAAGGTGTGTATTGCTCTGGGTTGTTCCTCTGCAGTGGTGATCAGGGTTTCCTCTTCCTCACGGTGTTCCTCCCCTTCTTCCTCTTCCTCTTCCTCTTCCTCCTCTTCTTCTTCTTCTCTGTCTCTCTGTGGGTGTTGATGGGAGCAGGCACCATTCGTAAGGCTCAGAATCTGCTCAAACAGTACTCTCAGCATGGCCTGGATGGAAAAAAGGGTTCTAACCTCACTCCTCTGGAAGGTAAAGCTCGCGCTCTTTCTGGTTTCCTTCCTCTTTTCTCCCACTTTTGCTGTATTTTTGAGCTGTTGTTGGGAAAACGACAGTCAGACGTGAAGGAAACTCGTGGAGCACAGCAGTTTTGTCCTGAGTGGAGAGAGAGCGCGCCACTTTCCTGCACTCTTCTGTTCCTGCTGTATAGATTCATGTGTATTGCTGTCAGATGTTATTTATTTTTTGCAAGCAAGAAAAAAAAGTGAATTAAGTTACTTCAAAACTATTTATATAAGTGACTGACAAACATGGCAGTGTGTGACAACATATGACTAAGTAGTTTTTGCAAAAGAACGTGTAAAATGTGTTGTAAAAGTGTTCGCTAAACATTTATTTAACTTTAATCCTGGATAATTCGATTACTGATGCAAACTGAAATAAGATAAGTTTAGACTAAAGTACTAAAATTGCTAAAAAATAAATATATATGTGTCTCAAAAAAACCAAGCAATAATACATCATACAAAAATAAGACTGCTTATCGTACTACAGGAATAAGAATGACTACAATTCGTCTGGGAAAAACAGCGCAATCTGTGCATTAGAATAATCCTTTTATTTACTTTCCTTGGTGATGATGTATTGATGATGGTATTTATTTTTAGCTGCATAAGGCTTAAATAAAAATGGTGTTTTCGAATGAAGATAAGAGCTTGATTGAAGGTTTGATCCACGCACTGCCTGTACTGTTGAAAATATCACCATTGTCGAAGACATGGTACTGAGCCAAGAAACGCACCACGCACCCGTCGCACTGTCCGACAGATTGCACGGAAGTCCAGCAATTAATGACTCCGATATGTAAACGTCATATATATATATACAATTATGAGATATTTGCTGGCTGAAATAAAATAAGTACTAAATAAGTACTTTTCTAAATAAATTTAAATATAAATGTATAAATAAGTGAGAAATAAAAAATTGAAATTTGAAATGGAAAAATGGAAATTAAAATATGTTAAATAATATATATTACATAACCAAAGTGTAAAGTTTTTAAAACCTTTTATTAATGTTACTGTATCAAGTTACAAGTGAATTACTAAAATGACTTAAATTAGGGGGGGGATTAAAAATGTGTAATGTTTGATTATATAATTTTTCTAAATATAAAAACCAAATTACTAAAGCTGAAATCAAAACCAAATACAAAAGCTAATTTCAAATATTATTTCATTGTTTGACCAACACTAAAATAGCACTGCATTATACATCTGCATCTTTAGGAAATCTGAATAAAAAAAATCTGATTTATAAATCTGAATCAATTTTAAATATTAATTCTGACTTTAAGTAACAGTGTGTTGACTTTTCCAAGTGCACAGAAGCCATTCTTGAACCAGATTTAATGTAGAAATTTCTAGGAAGTGTACAAATTATTACAAAGAATCGTCATAACAAACAATGTCATCTTTCCATTTAAAATATCATGCGCAAATGACACTTAATAACAGTTGTTATAAGCATGCATAAAAATCTCATTCACATTAATGACACGTGTCTTGTCATGATTATAAAGCTTTAATGACAGTCTTATGAACACCCCCTCAAGTAAATGTTACCAAAGCGTTTTACAAGGAAAGTGTTTCTACTATTCTGAAACCTTCATGTTTAATTCAGTGCTACTTGCCAATTCTTTCTAATAATTTGTAAATTTTCTAGAAATTTCTACAATAAATCTGGTTCAAAAACGGGCTCTGTGCACGTAGAAATTTTCGAATACATTTGTTTTAGCCTACAAGTAGCAAACAGATGCGTTTGGCAGCAGGAAGAATGTAATAATGTTTATCAGTCTCCTACTGAGGACACAAACTGCTGTGATTTCCCATAATCCTCTGCTTCATCGGTGCACTCAGAAACCCCACTAACATCCCCACCAGCACAGTGTGTGAAGCGTCAGGGTTTGCTCTGCTTTGTGGCGGGTTCAGCTTTTCAGCTCCCTTTATATACATAGAGAGAGAGTCAGTGGGTCATGTGACTATATCCTAACCAATCAGGTTTCGAGCATGACCTGCGGGGGGTCAAGCACCTGTCTGATGAAAAGCACGGGGCGACTGCAGGTGAGTCTGAACACAGTACCAGTAAAAAGAGCTCAAAATGAAATACAGAAAATGATTTTGACTGGTTTCTAAGATTTTTATTACATTAGTGAATACACACAGTCTTGAGGGTTTATGTTTTAAGTAATGTATATTTAACATCCAGGTGTTTTTTTACCAACTAAGTGTTGAATCTTGATTATTTTCTGTCATAGATTCTGTTGATAGAGCTTCAACAAAGCGCTTTGAACACTAATGAGATTCAGTTTGAAGAATTAGTGATTCTCTTGGTCTAAATGACTGCAAATGAATCAAATCAAGTATCATGATTAATTCATCAAAATCAATCATGAGGGTTTTTGTGAAAATCTTCACATTTATTTATTTGCAAATGTATTTAAGCATCAGGACAAGTCATATGTAATGTTTTTAATGTCAAATTTGAAGTGTTTTTTTATCCAATTGAATAAGTTGTCAATAAGTCAATAAGTTGTTATTATTATTATCGTCATTATATAGATATTTTGTCTGTATTGATCTTGCCATGTAAAGTTGCTGATGTGTTAGTGACTAAACAAACAAACAAACAAAGTTTTACCATCAGGTTGCAAAAGTTCGTACATTGGTCACATTTATTCATGATTGATATGCATTAATGAAACTCATGAACTATTCACTTTGGGGGATTATATATGAAGAACTATTAGTGGGATTGTTCTGTTTGTTGTGTATTTTGAATTATACAGCACATTGAAAATATGGGTACTTGCAGTGCTATTTTGTTTATATATATATATATATATATATATATATATATATATATGAGCAATATCACACTCGTAGCAGTGCGATATGGCTGTATATCAGCACTGGTGGGAGGCGTGCGTTAGCGTCACCAGCCATATCGCACTGCTACGAGTGTGATATTGCGTTTATACAACAGTTTGACGGCACAATCATGTGTATAAAAAAGAAAATCAAACACGGAGAGTCTAAAAACACTTTTGTATTAGGAACTACTTTCTTCCGCCATTCATTCACATCTGTAGCTGACGTCAGAACAGCAGAAGCCGTTACTGATTCACCAACGTCACTTTAGAGCTAGTGTTTGAATGATTCTCTAACGTAATGTCTAAAGTGATGACAAAACAGCTGATTTTGCTGACATTTTAAGATTATATGGCTGAACATGACATGAAATGCCATGCGTCTACAGAGATTTCTCAGTAATCTATTACAGTCTACAGTATTTCTCTGTTGCAATGGGGATATCACAATAATTAACGCCGAAAAAGCAGCGCAATCACTACCAGATTGCTGTTGTGTTTGCTATAAGGAAAAACGATAAACACATGCGGCCATTTCTTCTTTCTTTCTGCCAACACAACACACATTCCTGATATGCGAGTCCCATCTCACACTCAATACACTACAGTTATATGGTATAAATACAGCACTACAACATACAAAAGAGAGAGATCGACTTAGAATATCACTTACCTGTTTAATAATGATTTGATCAGCTGTAGTTAGAAATTACACTGTTTTAATCTTCTAAGGGCTTATTATGTGGTCCTGTCGCCATCTTGTGGATAGACAACGTCAACCGTCTTTGGTCTGCTCAGTATGGCAGGCTAATGGCCGCCGACGCGCTGTCGCTCAGAAATTATAAATATTTTAAAATAAGCACTATCCTTATAAATAAACTGCATAGTTGCAATCTAAACAACTACATTCTCCACTAAAAAAGCCTCAAAAGTACTTTATGCTGCCCAACAGCAGTAATATTTGTCAAACTGTAGAGTGTCCTCAGCTTGTCGCCGTATGTGGGCGGAGTAATACACAAGGGTGAAGAGGCGGGTCGAGTGCTGTTACTGGCAAAATATCGCACGGCTATCAGCCAATCAGATTCAAGAACCAGACAGAACTGTTGTATAAATATATATATATATACATTCTTTTTTATACTAGGTAATAATTTTAGGTAATGCTTTTTTGTATAACCTTTAAAAGTTTTGCGTAAAGTACACACTTGCACACTTATTTATCTGTATTTATTGAATTTAAAAGTTGTAGTATCTTTTTGTTGTTGTTCTTTATCAAACTTTCTACAAATACAGGAACATTCTGAAATGAAATAAGATTACATTTTAAATGCATATATATGTTAATTATTCAAGTTGGTTTTAAGTAAATAAAATAACCTTTGTTAATTAGCATGTACAGTTGAAGTGCTTTTAAACAGAGCATGTAAAATTGACACAGTTTTTCCTATTTTGTTTTTCTTCCCAAGAAAGTAGTGTTTCTTTTAGTTTGGCTGGAATAATATATATATATATATATATATATAACAGCTAAGGTCAATATTATTAGCCTCCTTAATATTTTAATTGTTATGATTGGCAACAGAACAAACCACTGATGTCCAATGACCTGCCTAATTAACCTAGTTTCTAATTTACTTTAAGCTGAATGCTACTATCTTGCAAAAACTAGTAGAATATTATGTTACTGTCATCATGGCAAAAACTAAAGAAGTTAGTTATTAAAACTATTATGTTTAAAAGTGTGTTCTTCTTTCCATTTTATAGCAATTTTTTTAACATTTGTGTGTGTGTGTGTGTGTGTGTGTGTGTGTGTGTGTGTGTGTATCTCAGGGAAAGACGATGTGCTGGACATCGAGATCGACTCATACATCCACTGCATCAGTGCGTTTGTGAAGCTGGCTCAGAGTGAATACGCTTTACTGACTGAGATCATTCCTGAACACCACCAGAAGAAGACCTTCGACTCGCTCATTCAGGTCAGGGCTGTGTGCTGGGTTCCTACGAGTGCTAAAAACCCTTGAATTTGAATCTAGTGTTCTCTCAAGGTTTGAAAAAAATGCTTTGATATTGGTTAAAGTGCTTGAATCTGATTGAAAATGTAATTGTGTTGCTTTCATAATAGGTGGTCTTACTAAATAATGACGTATTTTGTAATACTTATTAAGGTAATAATAATTAACTATGTGTATAAAGTAATATATGTTTGCTTTTGCATTAAATGAAAACTCTATTAACTTTTAATCTGTGCCTTTTAAGTGCTGTGGGAGAAGACAAGATGCGTGGAGATTACAGCTTCATGACTGAGCAATGAATGAAATAAAAAAAATTATCATTTTAAAGGTGTCATATACTCCATTGGTTTAATAAGTTAAATTGTCCTCTGATATCTACACAGTAGGTATATGGCTTGGGTAAGTTCAAAAAATCTCCAGAAACAGTTTTATATGTTCATTTATTACTCCATAAAATACAGCAACAATCAGAAGGTCCATATTGACCAAATTTGGATCAGTCCTGAATATTAATCAGTTGCGCTGACCTGCAGATCTCACACACAGCATGATGTACGCTGAACACGAGCAATGTAATCATACTTAATTTGTCAAAAAACTATTTTAACAAGTGAAGTAAATGCCTAGTTGAGTGAGCTCTCTAATAAAAACCCATTAGGGTAACATTAACCTATTTTGATTATGAGATCTGTTGTAGATAAAGGCTACATTACAATTAAACTTGACAAAAGAGACCAATAGAGATGTTGTCACACCCTCTTCACGTTCTCTCAGTCCCAGTCACCATCCACCACACACCACACCCGTGAACAATCACCAGAGTTTTAATCACCCACACCTGCACCTGCAATCACCCACTCCTTATATATACTCACCTCATTCAGTCACTCACCGGCTGGAATCGAAGTTGGATGGTCTCCGCTTCCTGGATCTTCTCCCTGTTGCTCTGATCTCTCCTGTGCTCCTTTGAGGCTTGCTTTCTAAACATGACCTAAAGTACATGCAGATGATGCAGGCGTGGCCCGTGAGTCACGCAACAGTCTGCTTTGTGCTCTGATTGTCAATCGGGATTGTACACTCATGCAATTTACACAAGAATGAGATAACAATAGTGTCTAAGGCTCACGGTATGGCCATTTCTATATACTGTCTTATATCTCTTATTATTATTCAACTTATTATCCTAACCCAGATTTTCTTTTTAGGGCACCCTTAAAATGTGAGTAAATTACATTTAAGAGAGTCAATGACAGTAATTCAATACGATTGGGGCAAATGTGTGGTCGAATTTTTTTCTTAAAATACTATACTGTGCTACAGAATACTAAAACAAAAATCATCTGGTATAATGTGGCATGTATATGTATTTAAATATGTAATTTGCATACATATTATTTAAATGTGTAATTTTAAATATGAAAAAAATTTAAAGTACAGCTGGAAAGTGCTTAAAAAGTGCTTAAATCTGACCATTTGTGTGTTTTCTGCATGTGTTGACTCTCAGTGTTGTGTGTTTGCAGGAAGCGCTGGATAATTTAATGCTGGAGGGTGATAATATCGTGTCTGCGGCACGTCGAGCCATCCTGAGACACGATTACTCTGCCGTTCTTACCATCTTCCCCATCCTACGGCATCTCAAACAGACCAAACCAGACTTCGACGCCACACTGCAGGTACAAGGAGAGAACGAGAGCAAATGAAAGGAGTGTAGTTTTCTGATGATGTCATGATGGGAGACCACATGGGAAAACTAGGTTGCTGTTGGAAGTGGTGTTAGTGAGGCCAGCAGGGGGCGCTCAATCTGCGGTCTGTGTGAGTCCTAATGCCCCAGTAAAGTGAAGGGGACGCTATACTGTTAGTGATCGCCGTCTTTCGGATGAGACGTTAAACCGAGGTCCTGACTCTCTGTGGTCATTAAAAAAATCCCATGGCACTTCTTGTAAAGAGTAGGGCTGTAACCCCGGTGTCCTGACCAAATCCCTCCATAGGGCCTTACCCATCATGGCGTCCCAATCATCCCCATCCAACAAATTGGCTCTATCACTGTCTCTCCACTCTACCAATAGCTGGTGTGTGGTGAGCGCACTGGCGCCGTTGTCCTGTGGCTGCCATCGCATCGTCCAAGTGGATGCTGCACACTGGTGGTGGTGTGGAGAGACCCCCCTCATGATTGTGAAGCGCTTTGGGTGTATGACCATACACAATAAATGCGCTATATAAATACACATTACATTACATTACATGATGATGTCATATCGTACCGCAGGGAACGGCGGCGAGCACCAAAAACAAGCTGCCGGCGCTCATCACCTCTATGGAGACTATTGGAGCGAAAGCACTGGAGGAGTTCGCTGACAGCATTAAGGTTACTTTTACATATTTCTTTTGATATTTAATTGTATTTGTGTTGATTGTTAATAAAATATTTATATTTATTAATCATTAATTAATCGTTTGAAATTAAATAAATATTTAAAATGTTTTATTTTGTTTAAATTATTAAAAGCAATAATATGTATTATTATTATTATTATTATTATTATTATTATTATTATTATTAATGAATTAATACTTTATTTTTAATTATTTAAAACAATTATTATTACTTGTTTAAAAATGTATACTAATATAATACAACAAATAATATAATTATTGTATTTAAATAGTCTGTTATTAGTATTTATATTATTATTATTATTATTAATATGTTGTTATATTGTATTTATTTTCTTTAATAATACTATTTATCATTTTACAAATAATGCATTTTAATAATAATTAGAATAATAATATTTAGATTAACACTTCATTATTATGTATTTAAAAATTATTATTAATAATTAAAAAAATTAAGGTAATGTAATGCAACAAATAATATAATTATTGTATTAAAGTAGTCTGTTATTATTTATATTATTATTATTATTGTATTTATTTTCTTTAATAATACTATTTATCATGTTGTTATAAATAATATATTTTAATAATGTTTATAATAATAACATTTATAATAATTGTTATTATTTAACATTTTAATTATATAAAAGTTAAATGAAATAGAATTAAACAGTGTGACTTTTATTATTCAAAAAATATTATCTATTCAAGTATATTGTCATCCATGCAAGTAAACATTTTTAATATAAAAGATTGAAGTCAGTACACAAATATGGTAAATTTTATTAAACTAAACATTGTTTTGGCCCTTCTCTAAAGTAAATCACTTACGACCCTTCTGGTCCTCACCCTTTAATATCAAATATTAATTTATATTTATATATAGGAATAAAAGTCTAATTATACTCCTAATTTCACTGTCAATATAGTAACTATTCAGTTTATAATGATTACTTTTTCTTCTCCAACAGAATGATCCGGATAAAGAGTACAACATGCCGAAAGATGGCACTGTGCATGAACTCACCAGCAATGTAAGATCATTTTATTGTCCATTTCATACAGTAAACATACTCAAAGTGGAATTTTATTATAAAAGCAGAAAAACATCTTTTCTTAATGTATTTTGTCAGGCAATCCTGTTTCTGCAGCAGCTGCTGGATTTCCAGGAAACTGCAGGAGCTATGCTGGCGTCTCAGGGTAAAACACAGACTTCAGAAAAACAGACATTACAAACAGTTGAAGTCACAATTATTCGCCCTCCTGTATGTTTTGTCCCCAATTTCTGTTTAACGAAAAGAAGATTTTTTTTCAACACATTTCAGCACATAATAGTTTTAATAACTCATTTCTAATAACTGATTTCTTTTCTCTTTGCCATGATGACAGCACATAATATTTGACTAGATATTCTTCAAGACACTAGTATTCAGCTTAAAGTGACATTTAAAGGCTTAACTAGGTTAATTAGGGTAAAGTTAGGGTAATTAGGCAAGTCATTGTATAACAGTGGTTTGTTCTGGAGACAATCCAACACTAATATTGCTGAAGGGGGCGAATAATATTGACCTTAAAATGGCTTTAAAACAATTAAAAAATGCTTTTATTTTAGCCGAAATAAAACAAATAAGACTTTCTCCAGAAGAACAAATATTATAGGAAATACTGTGAAAAATTCCTGAATCTGTTAAACATCATTTGGGAAATATTTGAAAAAGAAAAGAAAAATAACAGGAAGGCTAATAAATCTGACTTCAATGTAAATATTCTTGGGTTATTAATGACACATTATTAGTTGAAGAGCAGTTCTAAGCTTTATACTGGACTGCTGAAATGTCTGTTTTATTGCATTAATGTTCATAACACACAGGCTGCCGTCCTCATCCTCCTGTCTCTTTATTTGTCATCTTTTCACATTTCCTGCGGTCTGCATTTCCTTTTCCTTTCCTTTTGTTTTTTTGTTTTTTTTGTTGCTCAAGACAATATTCTGGGATTATGTTTTGAAATCATATTCGGCTATTTTCCCCTCGACCGTCACTCTCCATCCTGCAAATAATAATCATTTAGTCTCTAATTGCCAATAAACTGCTCAAAGAAGAAATGAGTACACACATTTGTTTTTATATTCTTGCTTAATACTGTGTTTATTTAATAATTACACTATACTGTTAACATTAAAATAAACACCAAGTAGCGTTTGACTGAAACAAATAATAAAAATTGTGGTCTTCTTCTTTTTTTAGTCTTTTAAAGAGCCCCTATTATGCATTATAAAAGGTCATATTTTGGTTTTGGGGGTCTCCAACAACAGGCTGATATGCATGCAAGGTCAAAAAACACTTTCATTGTCTTATATGCATTTATTTTTACCTAATTATCCCAACGACTCCTGTATGATTTGTTCAGCAATTCATTTGTTCCCAAACCCCTCCCTTGCGTGAAGCTAATCTGTGCTGATTGGCTCGATGACCTTAGTCTGTTGTGATTGGTCGATTGCGTTCAGCGCAAGACAGAGAGAAACGCCCACCACAGCTTATTAACATTGTTGAAGTAGTCAGAGTGCAGAGTATATGTGTGAGGCTAATGCAGGAGTGCATTAAATCAATGCGGTTAAACACCAGCATATTGCTCTATTCTTAACCATAAGTAAAAACAACGACACACATTCAGTATTAATCCACACAGTGGCAAAAGCTGAACTATTTTGAAACTTGACCGCTGCACGTGTGTAGGAACAGCTGACGGTGGCCATAGCAATGACAAAGGGCAGAGGATCGCGAGCTCACAAACGCATTTAAATCGATAAAGCGGCACGCATCACATTTTCAACGCGGCTTTAGACGCGATATATAAAGAGCTAACCAGATACAGTACAAGCCGCACGGAGCGATTACAAGTAACAAAACACAATTAAATGAATATTTTGCAAGCTAGAGAAAACAAGGAGGCAACCATTTTAATCGCACTTACTTACACTTGTGAAATGGAGGAAGGAACTGATCCATGAACTGTGTACTGTAAAGTTCCTGTCAAGCTCTGACAAAGTCCCATACATCAATAGTCTTTTCTGATCCTTCCTTTAACAAACGGCCGACGAATCCCCCGTTGCAGGGTAGATTAGTGCATTAATCACCAGAACATTCACTCATTAATGTTCAGTCATGATCAGTCCCACACACACCCGCACTCCGCTAGTTTTTAAAAGGAAAGGCGCGTTCACGTTTTACCGGATCCGGCACTTCATATTTGGTATTGTTTCGTGTCGATGTCGATACGAACAGGCAAAAGATCCAGACGAATGATGAATATTTAAACGACTCTTGAGTCGAATCTTTTATTAAAAGATCGATATTTTTAAACATGGTGCACTTTCAGATTTAAACCTCAGCTGGATGTTTTCATTCACTTAGAGCTGTGTTAAACACTACATGGAAGATCATTTTCAAAAACCCATAATAGGGGCTCTTTAATGGATTAATACTTATTGATATTTTTTTATTAATTAATTATTTAAAATGTTTATTAATGTAATACAACATACAATACAGTACTGTTGTATTATATTACAATAATGTAATATTGTTATATTTTCGGTAACACTTTATTTTGATGGTCCCTATTGCACATTTTGTTGACTAAAAGTTGCATTGCAACTACATGCCAATTACTTAATGCTTAATATCTGTTGATACTGCTCCTTCAACATTTTAGATTAGATTATATTCAACTTTATTGTCATTACACATGTGCAAGGCAAAGAAATGCAGTTTAGATCTAACCAGGAGTGCAATAGCAGCAAGTGCAGGATACAGGTATAAGTTATAAAGTGCAATTATAGAAAAACTATGGGTAATATTTACAGATGGATGTACTATGAACATTATATACAGGTTGTATTAGCTATGAACAGAGATTAACAATAGATAAATATATGTACAGGTTGTTATTAATAATCAGAATTATGCAGATATATATGAACATAATTACAAATGTATATGTACAGTGGGTATGTACAATACATTTAACTGACTTTAAGAAACTTTGCAAGTACATGGCAACTTACACTAACCCTAACACTAACCCCAACCTAACAGTCTACTTATAATCTAATGAGAATTAGTTGACATGTAGATGCAATGTAACTTAAATTCAACAAAATGCATTAAAGGGACCATCAAAATAAAGTGATAAAATATTTTCAATAATATTTGTTATATTTTAGTAGTCTGTTATTAGAACATATGTTAGAATTGTGTTATATTGTATTTGTTTTCTTTAATTAATTTGTCATTTGTAATCTTTAATTTAACACCGCTAAAAATGCGTTTCTTACCTAGATTTTTTTTGTCTTGTTTTTAGTGCAAATATCTACAAATTCTTAAATCAAGAAGCATTTTCTAGACAGGCCAAAAATATGGTCTTGTTTTAAGAACTAATATGTCAAAAGTAAGTGAGTTTTTCCTTAAAACAAGCTAAATAATCTGCCAATGGAATGATTTTGGTAGTATAATAGCTAAAAACCTTTAGCATGAAATAAAAAATAATAACTTTTGTTTAAGGTTTACAATGCAAATCCAATTAGATCCACTTGTTTGGTAAACAAAGTAAGTCTCTCATCTACTAAAATACAGAAAATATTACTTTACAAATGGTATTGTAAATAAATCATATAAACATTTGCATATTAGTTAATAATCGTACTAAAATTAATATAAAAACTAAATAAATATATATTTCCACACATTTCCACACATCAAGTAAATAAAAAGACTATAAAACTGCAGATTTCTATGTGTGCAAATTCCATGTGGTTTAATCTGCTGAACACTTTTGCTTCATGATCATATATCCAGTAAAAATGCTCATACTAAATATTTAAATAATTTGCATGTCATTCTGTAGCTCCTCCCACCGGCTCCGCCCTTACAGCGCTGCTTGTCTGTCACATGATCTTGCTCTCTTTCATCCTGGCTGCTGTTAGTGGTTGAGCTCTTCACTAACCAAACTATTTTAACTTCTTGCCCTTTGCCTCTTTCTCTTGTTCTCTTTCTCTCTCTCTCTCTGTTCTGCTTTGCTTCTGTCCTGTAGTACTGGGGGACACTTACAATATTCCTTTAGACCCCCGAGGTAAGAGTCCAAGAGTCCTCTGTCCTCAGAGTCAACATGACAAACAAGAGGACTGCATTTACTTTATTTGTCTGTGTTGACTTGATCGTAATGCATACAATAGGGCTAAAATATTACTGGTTGATGTTATTTTGCATTGTTCAAATGGTCTTAATTAAGCCAGCAGAAAGAATAAGCATTATTACACAAAAGATTTAGATAAAATTCAAGTAAAGAGTGTCGATTGCATGTTGACTTCAAACCTTAAGGAATCACTTGTATTTGCTATTAGACAAGCAGAAATGTTTCAGAAAGAGTTGCAGGCTTATGTTTCTGGGAATTTTTTGTTGTGCTGAATCAATTAATCTGCAGAAAGATTCATCTCCTGTGTTTTTATTATTATGATTGACTCTGAGGATGTTCAAATCATCGCCTACAGGTAGCAGGATATGAAACAATCCTCAGATGCTGTCTTAATTCTGAGGATATAAAGAATATCATATATATAATATAGGAATTTCATCTGAGGCAAAGCAAGTTGAGCTGATCTGAGACCAGTTTCTCTTCTCAGAAAATGAATGTATGTTTATTTAGATTTTTTTGTGGTAAGTTACTATATGTGATTGAGGAAAATTATGTTCAATTTAAGTTTTTAGTTTATGAGTAATTTGGATTCAGTGCTGTATAAATAGTCTCCGTCAGGCAGAATGAAGTGTGGATTGACTGTGTTAATCAGAGAAAAGCAGCTGAAATGTCTGTGTTGTGATTTTCAGAGAGCAGCTCTTCAGCCAGCAGCTACAGCTCTGAGTTCAGCCGCAGACTGTTGAGCACATACATCTGTAAGATACTCACACAACATAACACAACTCAAATCTTTCTATAGTCAGGGCTCACACACTTCTTGAAAATACTTGAATGTCAGATGTGAATTCAAGGCCTGGAAAGTACTTAAAGACAAACAGAGGTCCCTGAAAGTGCTTGAATTATATTTGAAATTACATTTGTTTATGGTTTTATTTCAACAATTGTACTCAATTGTCAAAAACAACAAAAAAAGAGAGAAAATCTAAAATTAAAAACCTAAAATTAAAATATTGTACAATAACACTGACAAATTATGCATGTTTCATCAATATTTCAGAAACTGCATGTGAATATTACCAGTATTGAATTCAACACATTTTATTAAAGTTCTTTGGACATGCCTTTTTAAAGAAGTCAAAATTTGTGAAAATTATTTTGACATTTTTAACGTGTAAATATTAATTATAGGGGAAATGTGAAGTACAGTAAGGACTTTCATGGTGCTACATACAGTATGCTGGGGTATGAATTACAAAGGTGCTTGATTTAAAATTAATGCTACTTTAAAAATCCTTGAAAGTCCTTGCATGGGAACCCTGTAAAGGGTATTTTTAAAAGCTTTTTTTCTGAGGATCACTTATAATGTTAGTAAGGGTGTTATTTTAGCTTTTAATGATCATTTTGTGCTGTCTGATGTCTCGGATGTTCAAAATTAAGTCACTTTTTGCTGATTATTTTAATTTTTAATTCATACACATTTTATTTTGATTGCTGAAAGAAGACTGCTGTACGTCTTATAGTCATGAAGCTCTTTTGTATTAGTTCATTAAGTTTTTGTATTAATTGAAGGTGCTGTATGTAAGTTTTTGACTCTTCTAAAGATACACCATAATATGTTTGCAGATATTTCAGAAACATGCTAAGTGAACATTCTTGTTTATCTGAAAAACAATGCTGAAGTCAGATGTTCTGCTTTAAAAATGTACGTTACGTGCCGGAACGCCTGTCTTTGTTTTGGTTTCTTTAACCCGCCCAATTCCAGTTTAGCCAATTATATTTCAGAACACTGGGTTGCCTTCGAGGAAAACAGCGTATTTCATTAATTCAGTCATGAAGGCTCTCAAAGCATGCGCTCGTGACCGAAGTGCGACCTCCGGTGGACAGTAGCAGACTCCGAAATGAGACGCAGATTCAGAGTTCCACATGAGGTCATTAATTAGCAAATAATGTAAATATTACGAATGTAAACATTAGGTGAGCAGGTTACATTGTAACCCCGAGTCCTAACAACACGCAACGTGACGAGATACGCAGTGATAAACAATTTGGCTGTTTGCACCAGACGAAACAAAGTACAGCCATTCAGAAGCACAGAATAGTGCACTCACTGCACTCCAATGAAATGGTAAGGTTTATAATCTAATTAATACATATTAAACCTCTTTAACATTGTTAAATGTATATGCTGAATTACTGATATGTGTTGGCTTGCACTGATCTGCACAAGATCTAAGGTGAACTATCTGCTGCTGCTTTCAGTAGTATGGCAATAAATGACATTCAAACTCACATTATTAGCATTTAACACTGAATAAAGTACATGAGGTGTACCTGAGGTGATCATTGTCAGTTTTCTGTTGTTCAACTGTGAGAAATAGAAGCCGTTTCTAATATATCAATTCAATGTGTTGGTTAGAACAAAAACTGCTTTTAATATGGAAATATTCCTTCTATTGCGTGCCGTTGCTTTTATTTGAAACATGACTTAAATCAGCCTTAAATCAGCCTTTAGGCTCGATAGTCAGGCACACTGCTGTTGGTCAATCTGGCAACCTGCGCTTGCATTTGTTTTGAATCCGGAGTGCAATACCTAGTTCAACCACTGGGTGTCAAACTTACATACTGCACTTTTAACTTGGTGTAATAATGATTCCATAATTGTGCACTGATTTATAAATATAAAACATCTTATGGAAATATATTGATTATTAGCATTATTGCATTCTTTGTTGGTTTTTGAGTTTGTTTTTATTAACTACAACAACACTAAACAAAAATAAAG
Source organism: Danio jaintianensis (assembly GCA_903798115.1). NCBI lineage: Eukaryota > Metazoa > Chordata > Actinopteri > Cypriniformes > Danionidae > Danio > Danio jaintianensis. The sequence continues at coordinate 1,917,776 of CAIGQV010019178.1, read as the reverse complement.
TATAAAATATGTCAGCTTTCATTTGTAAATACAGATGAAATGAAAAATGAAACATCAAATTAAAACAAAATACTATCTAATTAAAATAAGAGTAAATGCTAAAATTACTAAAACCAAAATAAAGCTATATACCAGAGGGATATTTGTAGCTTCTTAAAAGCTATAAGAAATTGAAATTAAATAAACTGAAGCAAACTTAAATGAAAATAAATAAAGTGTACAGTAGTTACAGCTACATACAATAGAAAGGTTTTATAATTATAATAAAATGACAATCTCAATGCATTTAATAGGGCAAAACTTTGAATATAATCCATTATAATGGTGGATAATGCTAAAATAGCACAGTTAGAATTGGGAATTAAATATATGATAATAGATAATAGATGTTGTTGTTGTGTTTTCAGATAAAGTCCTGGGTAATCTGCAGCTGAATCTGTCAAATAAAGCTAAAGTGTATGAAGATCCGGCCCTGCGCGCCATTTTCCTCCATAACAACTACAACTACATCCTCAAATCTCTGGAGAAGTGAGTTTATCCACAACATTATTGATTCTGATTGGTCACTGAGCTGAAGCGGTGTAAAGAATTAGAAGACAGAACTTGCTCTCAGCACTGGACAATCAGAAGGCGGCTCTCCACATAATCATTCACATTTCCTAAATTATTTCCTAATTTAACAACTCGTATTTCACACACGCATACACACAAACACACACACACACACACACACACACATATATACACACTCACACATATATATACTCACATTCTCTCTCACACACATACTGTATACTCTCTCTCAATCTCTCTCTCACACACACGCACACATATACATACATACACTCACACAACCTCATACTCACATGAGATTAGAGTGCTGTATTTGTGTTGTTCAGGTCAGAGTTGATTCAGTTGGTCGCTGTGACCCATAAGAAGGTGGAGAGTTCCTACAGAGAGCTGATCGAGCAGGAGATCCAGAACTACCAGCGCAGGTAAAAACACACACAACATCTAAACACAAGAGTCTGTCTGATGATCAGTCAATAAATGACCTTTGACCTTCCCTGACCCACAGCTGGCTGAGGGTCACAGAGCATCTGACTGAGAGAAACATCCCAGATTTCCAGCCAGGAGCCAAAGTGAGGAAAATCACACACATTTAGATCTGAAACACACTTCACTCTAAAGCACAAACACACTGACTTGGGCTGCTTTCACACCTGTAGATCGATGCTTTTGTTCGGAAACAGGGATTGAAATTGTAACAATGTTTATTTTTGTTCTTGCTGCGGTTCGCTTTCACACTGCAAAGTTTCTAAACGGACCAAAACAGTTCAAACAAGTCACATGCGACTAAACTCTCCTCACATTGGTCAGAGTTTCAGGGCTTTCAGTCCCACGAATTCCGCCCAGCGGTCATACGTCGTCATTTTAATTTATGATGATGAGAAATAAGACATTATAAGCGACAAGGTGCACTTTAATTTTGACACCCACAGACATCGTCACCAAATATAAATCAGAGAGGTAAGACTTTCTCATACAGCCTCATTTCAGTTGTCAAGGGTTGTAAAAATCTATCTACTGAATCAATCGATCTATTAAAAAAGCGTTGGCCAGAATTATGCATTATAGGCTTAAATTATAGAGAGAAATAACAGATGAAGCGAGACTGCAGTCAGATCATGAAGCAGATCAATGTTGATCTGTCTGTCGAGGTGTCAGTGCACAAATGAACAAAACAATAGTTCATAACAACAAAATATTATAAGATTAAAGTATGGAAAAATGATCAAATGGTAATTTCTGTCAATTTTCCTAACGGATAAACAGCACTCGTTAATATTTCAGCATGCTTTCACTTTCGTATTCGACATGAAACACACATTTATCGGTAGGAATGATGACATCCCGCCCTACTCCTCATTCTCTCTTCATATAGACGTTTATATGGCTATTATACAACCATAATACACTGTGATATAGCCTGGTTCATTAGATTGTTTTGCTTTCTCACTGCAATCGATCCGCTCCAGAGTTCGTTTCAATCGAGCAGAGACCACCTCATTCAGGCGATCTAGGACCGATTGATTTGGCGCGGATTCGGATTCGAGCACAGACATCAATGCTTAATGCGTGGTGTGTTACCATCCCAAATGTGGTCAGACAAAAGTGTTTGATTTTGAAAAAAGATAGACGGTTTATCTACGCAAAATGTACCTGCAATTCTAGAATCACCCACATGCATTTGTAGTCGAGGATCTCATTGATTCACAAGAAATTTGACTTACTTTTTGTCTATAAATATCAGCAGCAAACTCATGATGTGTGTACTTAATGCTTGAATAGATAGTTTTTCTGATAGTGATGCATGGAAGCTTCTGTTTGTTTTGCTTTTTTTGAGGTTTTGTTAAAAATGATCTTGTTTGGTTGACCATCATTAATCTGAACTCTATTTTTACAGCTGAAAGATAAAGAGCGACAGATCATCAAGGACAAGTTCAAGGTGAGACAAATTCATGCATGCTCTTTAACAGTATACATCATCTTTAATACAGTACATGAGTTTATTCAGGGTGTCCACAGTTGATAAACCAATTTAGAGAAATTAAGGGCCCTTAAAAAGTATTAAAAAGCCTTAAATGCTATTTTACAAGGTATTACATTTTATATTGTTTTTGATTATACACTTTATGGCTGTATGCTAAAGTTTGCCTGAATTTAATCTGCGAATATCAGAGTGGTGTGGAGTTTATGAAGTCGATAAAATCCTGCTAGATTTGACATCACGCTGCTTTGTTTAGTGCAGTAACCAAGAAAACACCATTATTCCTGCCGTTCTCTAGGCGCCCCCTGCTGGATTAGCATTTTTATTCATTCATTCATTTTCCTTTGGCTTAGTCCCTTTATTCATCAGGGGTCGCCACAGTGGAATGAACCACCAAGTTATCCAGCATGTTTTACGCAGCGGATGCCCTTCCAGCCACAACCCAGTACTGGGAAACACCCATACACTCTCACATTCACACACACACTCATACACTACGGCCAATTTAGTTTATTCAATTCCCCTATAGCGCATGTGTTTGGACTGTGGGTGAAACCGGAGCACCCGGAGGAAACCCACGCCAACACGGGGAGAACATACAAACTCAGAAATGCCAACTGACCCAGCCGGGACTCGAACCGGCAACCTTCTTGCTGTGAGGTGACAGTGCTAACCACTGCGCCACCATGTCACCCCAGCATTTTTATTCAGTAAATTAATAATGTTTTAGTTCAGGATTAGTTTCTTACAATCAGTATTTAGTATTAATACTGTAAGTTAAAATGTGGCCAATGTTACCTGTTGAATCCTAAAGTGGTGATGAGGTCTTAAAATGTATGGAGAGAGTCTTTAAAAAGGTCTTAAAAGGTATTGAATTTCACTCTCTTAATCCTGTATATACTCTGTTATAAGGGCTCTAAATGATTTTTTGCTGTGACATGTTGATGATCTTAATTTGGTCAATATAAAAATAAGATTATTATTGTAAATAATAAATAAGACTCTTGCGTCAGAGCTGACAGGGTTAAAGTGTGTGTGTGTGTGTGTTTTGAGGGTTTCAATGATGGTCTGGAGGAGCTGTGTAAGATCCAGAAGGGCTGGGCAGTTCCTGATAAAGAGCAGCGCGACGCCATCAGACACGCTCAGAAGAGGGTCGTCTCACTCACATATAAAGCCTTCCTACAGCGGTGAGACACACGCGCACACACACACTAATACAAGCACACACATAAACACACAATTCACACACACATATACTTACACCTAATTCAGTCACACATACACACTCTCACACTCAGAAGCGCTCGCACACACATAAATAGGGTCAGTCATGGTCTGGTGGTTAGAGAGTTGGACTTGTAAGCAGAAGGTTGTGGGTTTGAATCTCAGTGCCAGCAGACAATGACTGAAGTGTCCTTGAGCACTTACACCCGTTTGCTCTGCAGTGATAATTGGCCTCTGCATAATACTTGTAAGTCGCTTTGGATAAAAGCGTCAGCCAAATGACTAAATGTAAATGTAAATAAACACACATACTTACACCCAACACATACATATATATATACACGTACACACTTTACAATTTACACACACATATACTTACACATACAGACACACACACACAAACTTACACCCAATTCACACACACACACACTATTACACTTAAAGAAGCACGCACACACATAAACACACAATTTACACACACACGTAAACTATACATACTGTATATACTCACAAGCACACACATAGCACATATACTCACACACGGAGACACACACTCATAATCAAACACACACATATACTCACACATGGAGACACACACTCATACAAGTAAACACACACATAAACACAGTTTACACACATATATACTTACACCCCTCACACGCACATACATACACACACAGACACTCATACAAGCACACACACACATACATACTCGCATACATGAACACACATACACACTCATACAAGCAAACACACTATTTATACATATACTATACATTATATACTCACACACACACACATATTCACACATACTTACATATACTCGCACACAAACACACACTCATAGTCAAACACACATATACTCACACAGACACTTAAGTACACACTCTCACACTCAAACAGGCAAACACACACATAAACACAGTTTACACACACACATACACCCAACACACACACATACCCAGACACACACTTATAGTCAAACACACACATATACTCACACACACACAGACATATGCACACGCATGCAAGCACACACACACACACTCTCTCACACATACTCATACACACAAACACACTCAATCTCTCACACAGACACACAAACCCTAACACACTCTCTCTCACATACACACACTCTCTCTCTCTCTTTCTCACTTACACAAACTCTATCACACTCACACACACACACACACACTCTCTTTCTTACATACACACACTCTCTCTCTCTCTCTCTCTCTCTCTCTCTCTCACACACACACACCCACACACACACTCTCCGTCATGTTTCTGTGGTCACTGTAAGAAAACTGTCTGCAGTTGTTGCTCTGGTTTATACACTGATGGCTGTTTTTACAGATGTGCGAACATTTCATTCACCAAGAATCCAGAGAAATATCACCGCTACTCCCCGGAGCAGGTGGAGGACATGATCGACCGGCTGTTCGACACTTCAGCTTAGACACACACACACACACACACACACACTCTCTCTCTCTCCTGCTGCACAACACACTACTCCACTGTAACGCCACTGTTCGCTTCTGCTCCTCTTTTTGTTTAAATGTATTTATGTATATGTCTATGGGGGATTTAACTGCAGTAAATAAAACATTTCCTCCTGAATCCTGCACTGCTGTGTGTTCTTCGGTTACGTTTGTTGGTTTATTTTTAAGTGCTATTAGACAATGCCAATTCAAACAAAAACACACATGCAGTTAATGACACAATATCAAATTATCATTTTGTTTTTTAATTATCATTATATTTTGACGTGCATTGCTTTTATAATTATTTTAAACTATTGCATTTTACAAATATTTACTTTATTATTGAGTTTTAAATTATTTATTTATTCTTTTTTTTTTTCTCCTGGCATAAAGAACATAAAATTGCACAATTTGAATATGTTTTTTTTTTTTTAGTTAATTTTATTTATATATATATATTTTTTCATTATTTAAAAATATTGGATTTTACTAATATTTACTTTTATTATAGTTTAAATATTTATTTTAATTGTTTAATTCAATTTACTTAAAAAAAAATTCAAGTTTTTAAAATTGGGTCACGGTGGCGCAGTGGGTAGCACAATCACCTCACAGCAAGAAGGTCGCTAGTTCAAGCCTCGGCTGGGTCAGTTGGCATTTCTGTGTGGAGTTTGCATGTTCTCCCCGTGTTGGCGTGGGTTTCCTACGGGTGCTCCGGTTTCCCCCACAGTCCAAACACATGTGCTATAGGTGAATTGGGTAAGCTAAATTGTCCGTAGTGTATGAGTGTGTATGGATGTTTCCCAGTGACGCTGGAAGGGCATCCGCTGCGTAAAACTGGATAAGTTGGCGGTTCATTCCGCTGTGGCGACCTCTAATTAATAAAGGGACTACGCCGAAAATGAATGAATGAATGAAGTTTTTAAAATTTTTACTTGTTTGAAAATAAATTTCACAAAAAAATTAAAAACAAAATTATTTATGTGGGTTTTTTTAGGGTTTTTTTACAATACCTACTGTAATTGTACTATTCTATTTCTCCATCAATACACTATACACTTACCGGCTACTCTATTAGGTATACCTGTCCAACTGCTGGTTAACTCAAATTTCTAATCAGCCAATCACATGGCAGCAACTCAATGCATTTAGGCATGTAGACATGGTCAAGACGATCTGCTGCAGTTCAAAGCGAGCATCAGAATGGGGAAGAAAGGGGATTTAAGTGACTTTAACCAATAGAGCACCTTTGAGATGTGGTGGAACGGGAGATTGGCATCATGGATGTGCAGCCGACAAATCTGCAGCAACTGCGTGATGCTATCATGTCAATAGGGAGCAAAATCTCTGAGGAATATTTCCAGTACCTTGTTGAATCTGTGCCACGAAGGATTAAGGCAGTTCTGAAGACAAAAAAGGGGTCCAACCCGGTACTAATAAAGTGGCCGGTGAGTGTATTTATTTATATTAGAATTACTGTTTAAAACACAACAAAGCCAATATTTTTAGCCTTGCTAAAACCTGTCCTGTTATTTTACTGTTCGTCAGAGATGATTAACGCTGTTCGCAGTCACTCGGGTGTGGAGCTTTATTTTTAATCCTTGTGTCTCCTAAAAGCCTTTATCACTGACCTAAAACCAGCTCTGAGTCTGTGATGATGTGAAAATGCCTCTGAGGCTTAAGCACACTGAATCATATCCGGACGATCCTGAAAATGATGTTTGATGGCCCAACACCTACAGGAATCATTCATTCATTCATTTTCCTTTGGCTTAGTCCCTTATTAATCAGGGGTCGCCACAGCGGAATGAACCTCCAACTAGTCCAGCATATGTTTTACGCAGCGGATGCCCTTCCAGCCGCAACCCAGTACTGGGAAACACCCATACACTCTCATTCACACTCACACACTACAGCCAATTTAGTTCATCCATTTCACCAATAGCGCATGTGTTTGGACTTGTGGGGGAAACCGGAGCACCCGGAGGAAACCCACGCCAACACGGGGAGAACAGACAAACTTCACACAGAAATGCCAACTGACCCAGCCGGGACTCAAACCAGCAACCTTCTTGCTGTGAGGCCACAGTGCTAACCACTGAGCCACCGTGACGCCCCCATGATGAGGAATCATTATATTATACTCATCAGAGTATAATGCACTTCTAAACATTGCACATCTGCACATACTTACACTTTGAACACCCACTGGGCACTCTTGGACATTTCTGCACATTTGAATGGGTGTTTCCCAGTACTGGGTTGCGGCTGGAAGGGCATCCGCTGTGTAAAACATATGCTGGATAAGTTGGCGGTTCATTCCGCTGTGGCGACCCCTGATAAATAAGAGACTAAGCTGAAAGAAAATTAATAAATGTTATTATTTTAAGCTCACAAGTAGTTGTGTAAGCATTTCACTGCATATCATACTGTAATTGACTCTCTATATGACAAATTAAATTGACATTTATTCTCTACCCAGAGGAAATGAAGCCATTGAGGACACATTTGGCTTGTGGATTGTTGCTGCACAGCTGGAAGTTTCAGAATGTGGAAGCGTGAAACTGATTTTACTCTTTGCCCACTTGTTTCTCCAGCGGGTGGGTATTAGTGTCGTTGTTTTGTGGAAAATGCCAGCTTACTTCCCGGAACGAAGGCTTATAGTGACCTGCAGATGATCCAGAATGTGATCAACACTTTCCAAACTCTGGGGCCGAATCCACAAAACATTTTTAAGAAGAAATTTATGTCATTCTGTCATCTTTTTTTTACTTAAAGGCACCTGTTCACTTTTATAAGGGGTTTAAACACAGTTGTTTCGCCAAACTCTGTGAGTATAGCCAGCTTCTAATGGTGAAATGTAATTAATTCTAGTTGTTATAATCAGACTTGATAAAAACAGTCTGCAGAAACACTTTGATTGACATTCTCCCTTTGTACGTGTCATCAGAAGAGGAAAGCCCCGCCCACTAGTGCCCATCTCTCCCTCATTAGCATAACACAAGTTAGTCTTGTTTTTGAATCTGCCACTATGCTGACACAGGCATTTGTAGCTCCGCCCTCTTTTGAAAAGAGCACAATCTCATTTGAATTTAAAGCGACAGTCACCAAAACACCACAATTAGGATCAAAGCCTAAAAGGGTCCGTTTCAGAGAGTTAGATAACATTATTTGTGTGGTATTTTGAGCTGAAACTCCACACACACACTTTAGAGACAGCAGAGACTTATTTTACAAGGAAAAAAGGGATATAATAGGTCACCTTTAAGAAAAAAAAAGTTAAGAATATTTTGTATTCCCCAAAAATTCTTGTTCTTATCTTTTTCCTTAGAGTTTTTACTTAAGACAAAACTTAAGAAGCTTATGACGCCAGTCCTTTTCTCGCTTACCAGCTGACCGCTTACCTCCGTATGGACGGCTTTCCCGCTGTTACCAGTTTGTCCAGTAGCTCGACATGTACGTCAGCGGACTTGAGACGCAGAGAGGAGTTGACCGCGACAACGGGGTTCAAGTCCGGTGAAGAACGGTTACAGAAAGCAAGTAAGACAAAAGCAAAAAAATAAAATAAACAAGTAAATAACAGGGTGAGAATGTGGTAAAATCTGAAAGCGTGGTAAAAATCAGGCAGCCGCGAGGGCTTTTCTTTTTCTGGATTGCTTTTTAAAACACTGCGGTTGGGTTTAGGGAAGTGGGTGATCAGGTCAATCGGTGCTTTTTAAAACACTATTGTTTGAGTTTAGGGAAGGAGGAGGGTGGGTCAGTCGATTGGTCAGTCGACAGCGACCTGGATTTACGTGAGAACAGCAGGCGCGAATGGCACTCGCGAGAGAAATTTGAGATCTGAAAAAGCGCACACAGCGGCCTCTGCTGGATTCGCGATAACAAAAACTGCAAAAAAGCGTAGCTCCTGGGACATATTTTGCTCTCTCCAGAAATGTATATAGGGGTACGTAATCAGAATGAGCCTGGGTTGAACAAATCAAATTTGTTTTGTGAGTCAGCCCCTTGATCACTGGGGAAAAAATATTGTCACCGTTTATTTTCACACAAAAATGTTCAAAAATTATTCAGACACCTTTAACATATTCAACATGCATTTCTCAGATTATCACAGTTTATTCACAGTAACAAAATAATGTTGGAAACCTGTAACCATTGACTTCCATAGTAGGAAAAACAAATACTGTTGGAAGTCAATGGTTACAGGTTTCCAACATTCTTCAAAATATCTTCCTTTGTGTTCAACAGAGCAAAACAAAAACTCAAACTGGTTTGGAACAAGTCAATGGTAATAAATGATGACAGAATTTACATTTTTGTGCTGAACTATACCTTTAAACAAGTGTATTTAGGTTAAAAGTGTATTTGGGTAAATGGTGTTTGACAGAAGAAGAGTGTCAGGAGATTTCCAATAATATGGAAAATTCAGGATTATTTGAGTCATTCCAGTGATTCAGTGAAGTAGTTTCAGTTTGTGTTTGTAGACAAGCTCCTCCTCCTCCTGTTTCTGCAGCCAATCAGAAGAGAGCAGCCTCTATAAAGGAGTGTTTCAAACCAACAACTCCAAAACACACACACCACAGCAGATCTGATCTGATCTGGTCTGATCTCACACACAGGTGAGTGGAGTTACTTTAATACTGACTCGACTGATAATATTACTGAGAGAGTTCATGGAGGTCTGGAAGAGCTTTAAACATAAATCCAGCTGCAAGGCATTCAAGATTATCTGTGCTGCAAAGACTGTAAATGTATGATATGATATGATCAATGATATATGACATGATCAATGATGTATCATATGAGATCAATGATATGATATATTGATATGATAGGATATGATATTATGTCAGATTTGATATGATGATATGATCCATAATATATGATATGATCAGTTATACATGATATGATATGATCAATGATATATGATATGACGATATGATCAATTATACATGATATGATATGATAGAATATGATGACATTATGTATGATTTGATGATAT
>CAIGQV010019178.1:1835934-1847102 GCA_903798115.1 Danio jaintianensis | reverse complement strand
GAGGAACGAACTTCACCAATTTGCGAAAGTGAAGGAAAAAAAAACCTGGAGAGAAACCAGGCTCAGTTGGGCACGACCATTTCTCCTATGGCCAAACGTCTTGTGCAGAGCTGCAGTCTAGGCGCCGGAGGCTGGAGAATGCTGGACGTCAGCGAAGACTCGTCTGTCACTAGGGTCTCACAGGAGTCTCATGCTCTCCACTCCTCCATGACCACCAGAGCAGCTGCTCAGGATACGGCCTGGTCCGGGATTATAACATGTATAATCCCTCATAACGGGGGAGAACATGCAAACTCCACACAGAAACGCCAACTGACCCAGCCGAGGCTGGAACCAGCGACCTTCTTGCTGTGAGGCGAACGTGCTACCCACTGCGCCACCGTGCAGCCCACTATAAATCATAAATTCAGAAAATAAAACCTGAATTATCAAGCAGTCATAAACATTTTAATGCTTAAAATGGAAGAAAATAAAAAGTAAATATTAAAAATGTAAAAGCTAATCCTTTTTAGGTTAAATATAATTGGTAAAAGGGTTATTGAGTAAAAGTTATTGAGTAAAAGTCAAGTCTGTAAACATGTTTGAATGTTTATGCAGTGTTTGGTGCATAAAGGTGTACTGATTTAATCAATCAATCAATCAGTCAACCTTTATTTATATAGCACTTTACTACAACCAAGGTTGACCAAAGTGCTTTACACAAGTAAAAACAAATTATACAGCACAACAAAAAAGCAGACAATGCAAAACTATACAAGAAATATCAATAAAATACAACAAACATTAAAACATAAAGAAGTGTCAGTGCCATGCATTAAAAGCCAATTTAAACAAGTGGGTCTTAAGCTTGGCTTTAAAAAGTGGCGGGTCAGTGATTGTACGAAAATCAGTAGGGAAGGGTATTCCAAAGTTTAGGACCTGCCACTGCAAAAGAGCGATCACCCCACTGCTTGTATCTTGACCGAGGGACTTCAAGCAGAAGTTGGTCAGCAGATCGCAAAGCTCTGCTGGGTTTGTGAATGTGCAAAATTTTGTGTAAATAAGTAGGAGCAAGGCATCAAAAGTTTTAAATCAATTCTAAACTTAACAGGGAGCCAGTGGAGGGAGTAGAGAATTGGTGTAATGTGTTCACTTTTCCGACTGTTAGTTAACATTGCGAGCAGCAGCATTTTGCACAAGCTGCAAACGATGAAGACTTGACTGGTTTGTGGTATGTGATTGTGTCTCACATTTGATTGTGTGATTGTGATTGTGTCTCACATTTAAAGAATTATATACGTTTAATTGATCAAATAATCATTTAAATTCCTAGTTATGTTTTTAGCATTAGGATAAATGTGTCAGCCAGTCCAGATTCGGCATTTAAAAGCATGTATTTGCACTTACAGGCATGACGAAGATGGCAAAGATGATTGACGAGCGCCAGCAGGAATTAACTCATCAGGAGCACAGAGTCATGCTGGTCAACTCTATGAACACTGTGAAGGAGCTGCTGCCCGTCCTCATCTCAGGTGTGACCTCTAACCTCCTTAAAGATACACTACACTATGGCATTATGCCTAGGGTGTAGATTTGCTCTTGACATTGGTGGGGACGTACAGTACATCCTTTCACACTTTTAAAAACATGAGTGAAGCCTTTAAACACCCAGTAATGCAAATAGCAATTAATGAAGCACGTCCCACGCTGCAAAAGTCAATCTACATTATTTTTATTGCAGAGTTTTGAGGAGGTATGAATGTAGAGAAATTTAGAGAGGCGTGAGACACAATTTAATCCAATTTTTGTTTTTCATAATTATGGAGGCCAAAATAGAAACTGAATTGCGATTAATTGCACAGCCTTGGTTAATATTATTATGGTGAACTCATAGCGAACTTAACTTTAAAGTGAACTGTTAAACTGTAATGTATACTTTACTTTTTACTACAGTAAACTCTTTTGTTCATTCATTCATTCATTTTTCTTTCGGCCTAGTCCCTTTATTAATCAGGGGTCGCCACAGCGGAATGAACCACCAACTATTCCAGCATAATTTTTACGCAGCGGATGCCCTTCCAGCCGCAACCCAGTGCTGGGAAACACCCATACACACTCATTCACACACACACACACGCTCATACCCTATGGCCAATTTAGTTAATCCAATTCCCCTATAGCGCATGTGTTTGGACTGTGGGGGAAACCGGAGCACCCGGAGGAAACCCACGCCAACACGAGGAGAACATGCAAACTCCATACAGAAATGTTCACATACTGTATGTGATTGTGTCTCACACAGGCATCAAGATCTTCGTAACCACCAGGACGTCTCAGGGAAAGGGTGTGGAGGAGGCGCTGAAGAACAGGAACTTCACGGTTGAGAAGATGAGCGCCGAAATCAACGAGATCATCCGTGTTCTGCAGCTCACGTCCTGGGACGAGGACGCCTGGGCCAATAAGGTGAGTGACAGGACAAAAGCATGATAAACCTCCCACATGAAATAAAATACTGTAGTAAATCATTGTAAACACTGTAATGTTTTCGAACCATAATTCCATACATGAACAGAGCACTTGAATTAATCTGTTGTGGCGATTCAACAGTTGCTATGGTAACAACAACAATGATAGTAATATACACAAATGGCCCGATATTGTATTTTCTACAATTATACGATATATTATACTACAAAACACCACAGTTTACTGTAGTAAAAACTAAAGTATACTACAGTATTTATTAGTTTATCAGTTCATTGTAGTTAATGCTATAGTATGTTGCGGCATTCATTAACAAATTGTTGTAAATGCAATAATATACACTCACCGGCCACTTTATTAGGTACACCTGTCCAACTGCTCGTTAACGCAAATTTCTAATCAGCCAATCACATGGCAGCAACTCAATGCATTTCGGCATGTAGACATGGTCAAGACGATCTGCTGCAGTTCAAAGCGAGCATCAGAATGGGGAAGAAAGGGGATTTAAGTGACTTTGAACGTGGCATGGTTGTTGGTGCCAGACGGGCTGGTCTGAGTATTTCAGAAACTGCTGATCTACTGGGATTTTCACGCACAACCATCTCTAGGGTTTACAGAGAATGGTCCGACAAAGAGAAAATATCCAGTGAGCGGCAGTTCTGTGGGCACAAATGCCTTGTTGATGCCAGAGGTCGGAGGAGAATGGCCAGACTGGTTCCAGCTGATAGAAAGGCAACAGTAACTCAAATAAGCACTCGTTACAACCGAGGTCTGCAGAAGAGCATCTCTGAACGCACAACACGTCCAACCTTGAGGCGAATGTGCTACAGCAGCAGAAGACCACACCGGGTGCCACTCCTGTCAGCTAAGAACAGAACAACTGAGGCTACAATTCACACAGGCTCACCAAAATTGGACAATAGAAGATTGGAGAAACGTTGCCTGGTCTGATGAGTCTCCATTTCTGCTGCCACATTTAGATGGTCGGGTCAGAATTTGGCATCAACAACATAAAAAGCATGGATCCATCCTGCCTTGTATCAACGGTTCAGGCTGGTGGTGTAATGGTGTGGAGGATATTTTCTTGGCACACTTTGGGCCTATTAGTACCAATTGAGCATCGTGTCAACGCCACAGCCTACCTGAGTATTGTTGCTGACCATGTCCATCCCTTTATGACCACAGTGTCCCCATCTTCTGATGGCTACTTCCAGCAGGTTAACGCGCCATCTCATAAAGCGTGAATCATCTCAGACTGGTTTCCTGAACATGACAATGAGTTCACTGTACTCAAATGGCCTCCACAGTCACCAGATCTCAATCCAATAGAGCACCTTTGGGATGTGGTGGAACAGGAGATTCGCATCATGGATGTGCAGCCGACAAATCTGCAGCAACTGCGTGATGCTATCATGTTAATATGGAGCAAAATCTCTGAGGAATATTTCCAGTACCTTGTTGAATCTATGCCACGAAGGATTAAGTCTGTTCTGAAGGCAAAATTGGGTCCAACCCGGTACCAGTAGGGTGTACCTAATAAAGTGGCCGGTGAGTGTTTAGTTTAATACATTTTAATATAGTATAGTATACTTTAATATAGTAAACATAATATTTACTATAAATTACAAATAAATGTATAAAACTTCTGTAGTTGCTACGGTAACAACAACTACAGTACTTGATCTATTGTTGTAATTCTATAGTTACTATGATGACACAACGACAATAGTAATATGCAACTATACGATATATTATACTACAATACAGTATTTATTACAGATAATCAGTTCAATATAGTTAATATTACAGTATGCTGTTGATTTCATTAACAATGTTTTGTTAATACTATTTTATATATATATATATATATTACAGTATGGTTCAAAGATGCAGTTGTGTTGTAGTATAATATACCCTATAGTTGAATAAGTAAACTACAGTATTGGCTCATTGTGTTTATATTACTGTAGATGTTGTGTTACCATAGCTATACTATAGAATCAACATTCATTCATTTTCTTTTCGGCTTAGTCCCTTTATTAATCAGGGGTCGCCACAGCGGAATGAACCGCCAACTTATCCAGCATATGTTTTACGCAGCGGATGCCCTTCCAGTTGCAACCCATCACTGGGAAACAGAATCACCATAACAGATTAATTCAAGTACTGTATTATAGTATGGTTCAAAAACACTGTAGTACTTAAATTACTATAGTACTATAAGTTACTATAGTTTTTTTTTCACGTGGGCTGTTTCGGAACACACAGCACAGTTCACAGTCTGCTCACACGCATGCATTATTCATTAATTCTACATGTCACACTCAAGCATGCACACGTGTTCTGCTGGAGTGCAGATTATTAACATATATTTGAATGTAGATTTAAAGGTGGATTTTAAAGTACTGTGTGTGTGTGTTGCATTGTGATTGTGCTTTTGTGTGTGTGTTGAACTGGTTTTCTGGCTGGGTTTCGCATTACAGATTGAGCTAAATCTTGAGATTTGTTAGTCTGGAATGGGCTTTAGTTGCAGGTTGTTTCCTCAAACGTGCATCTGAAGGTGTTTTTGCTGACATGTTCTGAAAGGAGTGAAAATGAAGCTGTTTCCTGTGAGGGTGTTTGGTGTGAAAGCTTGTGTTCCTCAGAGCTGCAGACACTGAATCTGGCTGATGCGTTACTGCATGCAGGAAAACACTTCTGGAGTCTGTGTGAATCAATCTCACGAAAGCAATCCACCCCCAAAATAAAACAGAGACATTTTATTTTTATTTCTAGGTCATTTATTTGTTTTATTGCGCCTTGTTTCATTGCTTAATTCTGAGAAAAAAATCATTATTAAAGTCAGCATGAAATCAAAATTTACAGTGTTTATTTTGCTAGCTCAGATTGTTATTCTTAGGGTGAATAATTAATCCGTGCAAGTTAGTTATTAAACTAAAGGCTGATTTATACTTCTGCATCAAGTGCACGTGTATGCTCCGGCGCAGCCTACGCGTGGTCGCATAGCCCTCGCCGTGGCCGACGCTCACGCGCACCTCTCAAAAAAATGTAACTACACATCGCAATGACGCGTAACGCAAGCTCTGTGATTGGTTGGCTTGGTAGCGCTGACGAGTGTGGGTGGAGGTGAGAGCCGCGCGAGCCCGTTGCAGCTTCACATTAATCTCACCTTGTTGCATAGATATATAACCTAGATATCGCATACGGACCCTGAGCATGCGTCAATAGCGCCACCACATTTGTACAGGGCTCCCAGGACAAATGTCATTCAACCGCACTAATCAAGACAGTGTGCCAATGTGAAGATGCTGGACTTTAGCGCTGATTACGGGTGTAGTAACGAGCAAACAAAGAAAACAAAGCACAAAGGCAGAACATTTCATAGGTAAGATTTCGTTTTTTACGTTTTTTTTGTATGTTACAAACTTTTGTGCTCAACAAGTAACGTTATTGATGATAATACAGTCTCTTACTGCACTCATCATAAGGCAAAGGACATACTAGTTTTGTTGAATAAAGTCAGCAAACAATGTAAAAGAAATATGACAACAAGACGCTGCGGTGCCAGAAACTTGTATTATTGTCGGCTAAGTGAACGAGTCATTCATAACGGGGATTCATTCTCAAACGAATCGCTCCCTCAGTTAGAATGAGTAGTGAAAGTAGGAGAGGGGGTGTGTTTCAGGACACGGATTAGATCAAATTTAACAGGGAGGGAGGATAATACATTTCCATGCACACAAACACACACTTTATCGGCAATGCCCGTGCGGTCACTCATCCATCGATGTAGAAAAGTGATGTAAAATTATAATTTTCGTAATTAAAAAAAATATTTGCGTACTGACCACCGGGAAAACTCCCGATCATAGATATATGTATATATGTGTATGTATATCTCTGGCTCTGGATGGCCAGTCCTCCACTGCACCTTGGTCCCGCATTCATTTCAAAGGAGTACCCTGTACTAAAATGGCGGCTCTATTGACGCATTCCTTCCAATAGACAACAACAGGGTAGGCGACATCTAATGTAAATATCTATGCATCTCACCTCGTTGCAGCATCTTCTTCATTGAAAGAAAGTGAAACTGGGAACTGTTTTGCACTTGAGCGCCTCCAAGTGGTGTTTACTGTAACCTCAGCAGCTCCGGGCACGTGAACAAAAGTGTCCGTTTTTTTGGTGAAGAATCAGAACAAAAAAACGAGCATGAGGCGTTTCTTTAAAAATGACGCCTTTACGCCTGGCATTTTGCGTGTTGGTGTGCACGATCACATTAGCACCCTTTGTTTAGTCACAAGGCGTTAAACGCGAGCAAAAAGCATCCTGGTGTGAACGGGCCTTTAGTTTTCTATGATGTGCAAAAGACAGCCCCGCCCCCTACTCAATTTTTTGTTTCAGTTGGGAGTACATCGACATACGGAAATAAGTCTCAGCAACTTCCACTTCATGCAGACTTTAATATACATTTTAGTTTTGTAAATTATTCCATTTCTGATTTCCAAATCTTGTAATTTGCTCCGTTTTTATAAATGCCCATTGTAATTTCCGTCCATGTAATTTAACATGCACTTTTCAAATAATTTACAGAAGACACACCCACAGTGTGTCTGTACACATTTATTATTGGGTTTTTTATTTAAATTCTTTCTTTTTTAGCCATTATTATGAATTATATAATTATACATTCAGAGTTTGCATGTTCTCCCCGTGTTGGCGTGGGTTTCCTCCGGGTGCTCCGGTTTCCCCCACAGTCCAAACACATGCACTGTAGGGGAATTGATTAACTAAATTGTCCTTAGTGTATATGTGTGAATAAGTGTGTATGGGTGTTTCCCAGTGATGGGTTGCAGCTGGAAGGGCATCCGCTGCGTAAAACATATACTGGATAAGTTGGCGGTTCATTCCGCTGTGGCGACCCCTGATTAATAAAGGGACTGAGGGGAAAATGAATGAATGAGATCAGGTAGTTCTCGAGAGCTCCCCCTAGTAAAGAAGGAAAAGGAGGAGATGGGGTGGAAGGGGGCGATTCTTCCAAAACATACGGCAGTAGGGTGAAATCGCTCTATTTATAGTAGGCTCGTATCAATCTAATTGGATTACTACTGATTACAGATGAGAGACCAGCCGTGATCAATCATATCGAAACGTGCTCCTCTCGAAATTAGTTTAAAAACTTCACTTATTTCAAGGGACTCACAAAGGAGGACAATAGAAATAAAAGCAATAAAAAGAGCACAATATGTAAAAGCAATGTCTAATGCAGTATTTTTAATGTAATGTGATGATTTTACAGTAAATCATAGTAAACACTGTAGAGTTTTTGAACCATACTTCCATACATGAACAGACGTAAACCAACATAAAAGTAATAAATAAATAAAATAAATCTTATGAATGAATCTTAAAATAGGGTTAATATTTTATTTAAAGGCATCAAAATGCAGTTTTGGGGAAGTGAGTGTTTTTGTGCAGGTTGACTCTGTCAGATGTGGCTTTTGTGAGATCTCGGTTTGCGGTTGTGGATTTTATTTTTCTCTTTATTTCTCTTCTCTCTCATCGGCTCTTTTCTCTCTTGTGTTCAAATCTGTGTTTTGTTTGTTCTCTGGGTTTGTTTTCCTCTCCTGTAGAAGGTAAGAATCTGTGCGCACGTTCTCTCTCTCTGCTGCGTGTGTGCGCGTGCGGGTGCATGCGTGTGAGAGTGTGTGTGTGTGTGTGTGTGTGTAAGTGAAAGTGAGAGTAGGTGTGAGTGTGCGTGCGTACGTACGTGTGTGCGTGCGTGTGTGTGTGTGTGTACGTGTTTTTGTGACATGTCAGGACACAAATCTGTATAATGACATAGGTATGACACAGGTATTACAAAAAGGAGGTGAAATATGAGGACACAGCTGATGTCCTCGTTTCTCCAAACGCTTATAAATCACACAGAATGAGTTTAATCAGAGAGTAAAGCTGTACACTGTTTCCTGTGATGGTTGGGTTTAGGGGTAGGGTGGGGTTAGGCCAATACAAAATACGGTTTGTGCTGTATAAAATCAATGGAAACCTATGTAATGTCCCCACTTTTCACAAAAACAAACGTGTGTGTGTTTGTGTGTGTGTGTGTGTGTGTGTGTGTGTGTGTGTGTGTGTGTGTGTGTGTGTGTGTGTGTGTGTGTGTGTGTGTGTGTGTGTGTGAAAGTGAGAGTAGGTGTAAGTGTGCGTGCATACGTGTGTGTGCGTGTGTGTGTGTGTGTGTGTGTGCTCTGCTTTGCTCAAATTTACAGTGTTGGCTGTATGTTTGTGGGTGTTGTGCTCCGCTAATGGAATGGAGAATAAATCCTTCAGTTTAAGATCGCACACATTTCTATGATCATCATCAAAGAAATAAAGAGGCATTTCCTTTTATCGTTGTCAATTTAGTATTTTGGTTTAAATATCTTTTTATAGCTAAACAATTTGGTGATTAGTTTTTAAAATGTAATATTTTACTCGTTTTTATTTATAACACTTGTAAACAATTACAAAATAACATGAAATTAAACTTCTCCTAAAGTTGCAATGTTGTGAAATACCATTTTATTAAAAAACTTTTCTTCATGAATGTAAAATATCATTTATTCCTATGCTTTAAAGCTGAATTGTCTGCATTGTCACTCTACTCTTATTTATCAGAAATTATTCGAATAAGGTATGTTATATATATAGGATATATATATGTTTGTGAAAACTATTATACACCTTTTTTTAGAAATATAAATGTTCAAAGGAAAATATTAAAACATTGTAAATGACATTACTTTACTTGGGTCGCTGGTTCGAGTCCCGGGTGGGTCAGTTGGATTTCTGTGTGGAGTTTGCATGTTCTCCCCGTGTTGGCGTGGGTTTCCTCTGGGTGCTCCGGTTTCCTCCACAGTCCAAAGACATGTGGTATAGGTGAATTAAATAAACTAAATTGGCCGTAGTGTATGAGTGAATGTGAGTGTGTATCGACGTTTCCCAGTGATGGGTTGCAGCTGGAAAGGTATCCGCTGTGTAAAACATATGCTGGAATAGTTGGCGGTTCATTCCGCTGTGGCGACCCCTAATGAATAAAGGCACTAAGTCGAAGAAAAACAAACATATGAATGAGTGAATTACTTTCACTTGTGATGGATTTTTGTATTAATCCATTAAAAGTGTATATTAATCCCTGATGAATTAAAATATTAGTTTTAAGATAGTGTAGATAGTATTAATATTAATTTCATGTATTTAATTTTTGTATTTTTATAGCTTATTTAATAAATATGTTAATGCAATAACTCTAATTTAATTCTAAATATTAATTAATAGTGCATAATTTAATTCCATGATAAATTACATTCAAATTATTTTGTATATAATATTTAATATATATATATATATATATATATATATATATATACAATTAATTTTGAGTGGTAGAAATTGCAGAAGACATCGTGCTGCTTGTTTAACATGTTTTTGAGGCTGTGTGTGTTTGGTGTGTCGAGCGTCTCTGTCCTGCGGTAATGTGAGCAGCTTTAATCTGATATGTGTTTCTAACTGCAGAGTGTTTGTTTTCTGTCTGTTTTTAATCTCGTCTGTCCTTAGATGCCTTGAGAAGCGTGTGTGTGTGTGTGCGTGTGTGTGTGCGTGTGTGTGTGCGTATGTGTGTGTGTGCGTGTGTGCGTGTGTGTGTGTGTGTGAATAAATGCAGGCTGGCTCTAATAATAATAATAATAATGACTTAATACTGTCACGATGAAATGCCGAATAACACACCTGAACAGCTTTGGTCACTTAATTTCCTGTTTCCTTTCTATTGAAAACTGATCAAATATCCACTTGAAGCACCTTTTCACTGGTAAGTTTAGAATATCTCCACTGTATAGCTGGACTGAGCTTTTGTTTATACCTGGAGTGAGTCCCAATTTGCCTGTTTATACTACGTCCTACTATTTTGGCGAAGAAAATGTACTTTTAAGTGTACGACAAGAGTATAGAAGCTACTTTCTCATTATTGGACTGCTCTGTTGCTTAGTTACCTGACCTGTCAATCATCTTGTCAAATCATCCACAATTCTTTCATATTTAAGTGCTTTTGAATGTGCATTTTTTTATTCAAAGTTTGACGTAATCTGAACTGATTCAGTTTTGTTTTATCGCAGCTCTGCCAGTGAGAGTGGTTGAAATCAAGCACATCAAATGAAAAGCCAATGAGAAGAAGGGGGGTGGGGCATGTCAGACACTAGAGAGCATTTTATTGGTCAGAAGATTTGATGAGAAACTGAAGTATGAGGTGATGTCAAAAAAAATCATTGATCCATTTAGGAGGAAGTGACAAACTGCAAGCTTTACATATTTATATCAGTTTTATATCTTTTAAACCTGAATTTTGTCACTGTTTTGGAGCACACTAGCTTACACACTCACCGGCCACTTTATTAGGTACACCTTACTAGTACCGGGTTGGACTCACTTTGCCTTCAGAACTGCCTTAATCCTTTGTGGCATAGATTCAACAAAGTACTGGAAATATTCCTCAGAGATTTTGGTCCATATTGACATGATAGCATCACGCAGTTGCTGCAGATTTGTCGGCTGCACATCCATGATGCCAATCTCACGTTCCACCACATCCCAAAGGTGCTCTATTGGATTGAGATCTGGTGACTGTGGAGGCCATTTGAGTACAGTGAACTCATTGTCATGTTCAAGAAACC
>CAIGQV010019178.1:1791276-1816370 GCA_903798115.1 Danio jaintianensis | reverse complement strand
TTTCATTACCATAGCAACTATAGAATCATCGCAACAGTTCAGTTACTGTAGATGTTTTATTACCATAGCAACTATGGAATCACCACAACAGATCAGTTACTATAGTTGTTTTATTACCATAGCAACTATAGAATCATCGCAACAGATCAATTACTATAGTTGTTTTATTACCATAGCAACTATAGAATCACCACAACAGATCAATTACTATAGTTGTTTTATTACCATAGCAACTATAGAATCATCGCAACAGATCAATTACTGTAGTTGTTTTATTACCATAGCAACTATAGAATCATCGCAACAGATCAATTAATATAGTTGTTTTATTACCATAGCAACTATAGAATCACCACAACAGATCAATTACTGTAGTTGTTTTATTACCATAGCAACTATAGAATCATCGCAACAGATCTATTACTGTAGTTGTTTTATTACCATAGCAACTATAGAATCATCGCAACAGATCAATTACTATAGTTGTTTTATTACCATAGCAACTATAGAATCACTGCAACAGATCAATTACTATAGTTGTTGTGTTACCATAGCAACTATAGAATCATCGCAACAGATCAATTACTATAGTTGTTTTATTACCATAGCAACTATAGAATCACTGCAACAGATCGATTACTATAGTTGTTGTGTTACCATAGCAACTATAGAATCACCGCAACAGATCAGTTACTATAGTTGTTGTGTTACCATAGCAACTATAGAATCACCACGATAGATCAAACAACCATATTATCATAGATTATATGTATGGCACATCACTAACTGCAGAATTCCATTAATGTAATATTGATTGTAATTGAATGTCCGTGTTGATTGTGGTCAGGGTAATGACATCATTGGTGCAGCGAAGCGCATGGCTCTGCTGATGGCTGAGATGTCTCGTCTGGTTCAGGGCAGCGGCGGGAATAAGAGAGCCCTCATCCAGTGCGCTAAAGACATCGCTAAAGCTTCCGACGAGGTCACGCGCCTTGCTAAAGAGGTCGCTAAACAGTGCACAGACAAACGCATACGGACCAACCTGCTGCAGGTAAGAGATGAAGGTTTTACTGTAGTTGTTGTGTTACCATAGCAACTGTAGAATGACCACTTCAGTATTGGGCGAGTTGTTTATTTTACTATAGTTGTTGTGTTACCATAGCAACTATAGAACGACAGCAACAGTGAGTGATTTGTTTACTATGGTTGTTTGTGATACCATAGCAACTATAGGATGACAACTACAGTATTGTGCGATTTGTTTACTTTGCTATAGTCGTTGTGTTACCACAGCAACTATTGAATTATATTAACAAATCAACTCAGTTACTTGGTATGCTTAAAAAATGTAGTATTTACTATTTACCATACTATACTTAGCGGTACTATATACTTTACTATAGTATTTTTTTCATGCATACAGGGATGCAATGAAAACTGCCTGTTGCAATGAAAATCTGTCTGTGTACACATTTTTAAAGATACTGTGTGTGTGTGTGTGTGTGTGTGTAGGTGTGTGAGAGGATCCCCACCATCAGCACTCAGCTGAAGATTCTGTCCACGGTGAAGGCTACAATGCTGGGCCGCACCAACATCAGCGAGGAGGAATCAGAGCAGGTCAGATCTCTCTCTCTATCTACGTATCTATCTATCTATCTATCTATCTATCTATCTATCTATCTATCTATCTATCTATCTATCTATCTATCTATCTACGTATCTATCTATCTATCTATCTATCTATCTATCGATCTATCTACGTATCTATCTATCTAACTATCTATCGTTCTATCTATCTATCATGTCTGTTTCTCCTGTAAATCTGTGCTGTTGCTGTCCCTCAGGCCACTGAGATGCTGGTCCACAACGCTCAGAACCTCATGCAGTCCGTGAAAGAGACGGTCAGAGAAGCTGAAGCCGCATCCATCAAGATCCGCACTGACGCCGGCTTCACCCTGCGCTGGGTCCGCAAGACACCCTGGTACCAGTGAGACCACAGTGCACATATCCCACAATGCACCGCGGGAAGCATTTCAGTCCATAAATGTCTAATGCAGACCTGTCATCAAACTCCTGGATTATATATTCCATATTTTGTTCTTCAGTGTCGATGAGTGTCAGGAAAAAGGGTGATTCTGTTCATTTAAAGCATGGGTCTCAAACTCAATTCCTGGAGGGCCGCAGCTCTGCACAGTTTTGCTCCATCCCTGGTCAAACACAGCTGATGCAACTAATGAAGGTCTTCAAAACTCTTTTGAACACCTTGATTATTTGGATCAGCTATGTAAGATTAGGGTTGGAGCAAAACTGTCCAGAGCTGCGGCACTTCAGGAGCTGAGTTTGAGACCTATGCTTTAAAGGGACAGTACACCCAAAAATGAACATTTGTTTCCTAAAAGTTAATTTCTGTTGAAGAAAAAGAAGATATTTTGAAGAATGTCAGAAACTGGTGGCCATTGACTTCCATTGGAACAGAATCACATACTATGGAAGTCAATGGTTACTTATTTCATGAATCTATAAAATATCTTACTTTTTATTCAACGGAAGACAGTAACCGGAGAGTAAATTATGACATATTGTGATTTTTTTTTTTTTTTTTAAGTGGACTGTCCCTTTAATTTGATCATTGTATTTCTAATTTGCCAAAGGTTATATATATATATATATTTGTTCTGATGGATTCCAGTTAGATATTTATGGGGAAAGTTTAATCCTGTAATTTCAGAAAGGTCATTAGTATTTCTGATTTGATCTGTGGGTGCAGACTGATGCAGGCTATATGCAAAAAACAAAAAGGCCTTTGTTGCATTTACGTTTTTGTCTGCATTTAAGTTTTTGTCTTGTTTCTAGTTCAGCTATCTAAAAATTATTAAATCAAAAACCATTTTAGTCAAGTAAAAAATATTCAGGAGTCAAATTATTTGATTATTTCTTTAAAACAAGCAAAATAATGTGCCGGGGGTGAAAGAAAAATACATTTGTATCAAACCAAAAAACAAGATTATTTTACTTCACTCCTATGCTGATTATTTTGCTTATTTTAAAGAAAAATCTTGCTTAATCTCTAAATTTTTATTAAGTTTGATCATTTTATTGTTTCTGAAAACACAGTATACAATGCAAAAATACACTATTTTTTACTTGTCTGGATTTTTCCAAGGATTTTTAGATATTTGGACTCGAAACAAGACAAAAACTCTAAGTAAGAGAAGCATTTTTGCAGTATATATATATTATATCTCACCAGCACCTCGTGTTCACTTTTTGAATGTATTATTAAATGCACAAATTATGGATTATAAACTCCTCAGAGTTAGTGGACCAGTGAAATCTTTCATTCAGGGACCCGACACTGCAAACCAGTACTGAAATGAAGAGTTAATCAAACATGAGACCTGGTGCTTCCTGCAATCTATGCCAAACCAGCCTGTTTGCATTATGTATCCACACACACACGCACACACACACACACACACACACACTGCTGTCCTCTCCACTGTGCTCATACACTACTAGAATCTCTTGCAGATGCACACTCAAGTATATTTATATGAGTGAGATGAAAATGCTCTTTGCCTTTTGTATCGTTGAGCAGTTTTAATGTAAATAATGTGTTTAAGGACAGCCTGTAAGACCTTCATGTGCCTTGTCATAATAAAAAAACTAATTATCATAATAATTTGTGTTCAACTGTGGTTTGTCTATGTTATTTTTTTCATATTTTAGAATTTGGCTGGATAGTGGCACGGTGGCTCAGTGGTTAGCACTGTGGCCTCACAGCAAGAAGGTCACTAGTTCGAGTCCCGGCTGGGCCAGTTGGCGTTTCTGTGTGGAGTTTGCATGTTCTCCCTTATGTTGGCGTGAGTTTTCTCCGGTATAGGGGAATTGATGAATTAAATTGTAATGTAATGTGTATTTATTTAGCGCATTTATCCTGTATGACCATACACCCAAAGCCCTTCACAATCATGAGGGGGGTCTCTCCACATCAGTGCAGCTCCACTTGGATGATGCGACGGCAGCCACAGGACAACAGCGCCAGTGCGCTCACCACACACAAGGTGAAGTGGAGAGACCGTGAGTGGATGGGGATGATTGGGAGGCCATGATGGGTAAGGGCCGATAGAGGGAATTCAGCCAGGACACCGGGGTTACACCCCTACTCTTTATGAGAAGTGCCATGGGATTTTTAATGACCACAGAGAGTCAGGACCTCAGTTTAACGTCTCATCCGAAAGACGGCGATCACTGACAGTATAGTGTCCCCTTCACTTTACTGGGGCATTAGGACTCACACAGACTGCAGGTTGAGCTCCCCCTGCTGGCCTCACTAACACCACTTCCAACAGCAACCTAGTTTTCCCATGTGGTCTCCCATCCAGGTACTGACCAGGCTCAGCCCTGCTTAGCTTCAGTGAGTAACCGCTCTTGGGCTGCAGGGTGATATATTTTGGCCGTAGTGTATGAGTGTGTGTGAGAATGAGTGTGTATGGGTGTTTCCCAGTACTCGGTTGCAGCTGGAAGGGCATCCGATGTGTAAAACATATGCTGGATAAGCTGCTGGATTAGCGCACGTGTAGATATATGTGTAGAATAGATATAAAGAGAATATAATACACTTCTTGATATTATGGTTTGGAATATCTTGTTAGATCAGTTGAAGAAGGCGATACAGATACTGATAGTAATAATTCGGATGCAGTAATAATGGACAGTAAATATATGGAGAGTAATAATTACAGTATAGTTAGTGAGACATTGTGAAATATAGAAGGAATAGCCAGGGGGATAAAGTAGTAAAGAAAAAAAAAAAAGATAAGGCGTAATATTAAAAACAATAATAATAAAATATAATAATAGACAAATATGCATAAAATAAAAATAAGATTCAAAGAGTGTAAGTTATTCAAAACAGAGTACTGACGTCACAGGGTGAATTTTAAATAGGGCAAGACAAGATAGTGTG
Organism: Danio jaintianensis; assembly: GCA_903798115.1. Classification (NCBI taxonomy): domain Eukaryota; kingdom Metazoa; phylum Chordata; class Actinopteri; order Cypriniformes; family Danionidae; genus Danio; species Danio jaintianensis. Next base: position 1,811,401 of record CAIGQV010019178.1, on the reverse strand, counting down.
TGGAACAACAAGTGTATAACCTTCAAAAATAAATCCTTATTTTATAGAAATTGGTACAATAATGATATTATATTGGTGAGACAGTTATTCAAAAGTAATGGACAACTTTTTAATTATTGTGAATTTCTCAATTATTACAAGATCCCCATAACTGCTAAAGAATTTGCAATAGTATTTGATGCAATTCCTACTGGACTTGTTCAGCTCTTATCTGGTAATATGTCTTCTGAATCCAATCTTTTACACACTAATCAGTTAAGTATCAATGGTGTGAAAATTATAGACAATAAATGTAATAACTTTTACATTAAAAAGTTATGCAGAACCACATTGTTGCCTAAATGCAAACCGTTTTGGAATTCCTTATTTACGCAGATTGAGTGGAAAAAAGTTTGGAACTTACCTAGTAAATACTGTCTCACTAATAAAGTTAAAGAAGTGACATATAAACTAATTCATTTAATTTATCCAGTGAAACAAATTGTTAAAAAAGTCTTTAGAGACATGGAATCTGCGTGCACTTTTTGTGAATTAGAGGAGGAATCGATAAAACACCTGTTTTTTGAACGCACATATGCCCAAATGTTTTGGTTTGATGTTGAATATATTATATTTAAACTTACAAAATTAAAAATTCAGTTTTCTTGTACAGATATTTTTTTGATATACAATAATAATAATAATAAACCTTTGGAGCAAAATTTGTTTATTAATTTAATGATTATATATGGGAAGTAGCATATACACAAACAAAAATGGTCCAATGATAAACCTAACATTTATTTGTTTAAAATTGATCTTAAGCATTATATCGAGACCCTAAAAGACATTAAAAATAAAAAAGCTATAAGGATGTATGCAATTTTGGAATCAGTTTCCTATGCAAATTTTTTGTAATTTACATATCCCCTGTAATTTTATTTAATTTTATCTTTTATTCTCTATTGATTTGTTCGTTTGATGTGGGAAAAAATTTAAGCTTTGTATTCCTCAATTTTTGTATGCTATTGTTCTTATGCAATAAAAATAAATAAATAAAAAAAGCACGGACAAACCTATTTTTTTACAGTCATTGGGACAAAACCTTTGATAACAGCATTTTATCTGACTTAAACATTTATACACCAATAAATCGTGGTAAAGTTTTTTTTAAAAAAGTAGATAGTGTGTGTTTCAAAATACTGTTGCAATTCTTTTATGATGAATACCTTAAAAAGCGGTTTATTATTGAAGGCTGTGCATTTATGGATGTGATATTTAGCAAGTAAACGACTAGTAAAATACAACGCTTTCTCAGTATTATTATTATCTGCATCGATAAAACCGAATAACACGATGCAGAAACGCATGTGTGTCTGTCAGCCAATCAGAGTGGCTGATGTGTGGATTCGCCCACACGCGAGACAACCAATCATCTGCAGCGCGTTTCGGCTTCCGGGTTGTGGAGAATCTACACACGAAGAATTGCACGTGTAGCAGCAGCACGGATATACTTTCACAGCATTAGTGTCATCATGCCCACAGTCAGGTAAGATCAGGAGTAAAATGAGTGTTTACAGGCTGAGAGTGTGTGTATGTGTCTCTATGGTGCAGCGCGCTTTATTTCCTGTATTTCTAACGCATGCTTTCTCATATATATATATGTATATGGAATATTGTGTGCTGCTAACAGAAAACTAGCTTCTATCTATTCAGTAATTATGCAATGTTCATTTTGGTTTGACTTAAAAACGAATGGCTCATTAATTTCTTAGTTGTAAGTTAAATTGAAATGGCTGACATATTTAGACCATATATAAAGTTTATTGAGGCATTAATGAGGTGTTTATATTTGTGGCTTCGTATAATGCAATGCTGAATATTTCATAATATTCATTCATTCATTTTCTTTTCGGCTTAGTCCCTTTATTAATCAGGGGATTGCCACAGCGGAATGAACCGCCAACCTATCCAGCACGTTTTACGCAGCGTTACCCTTTCAGCTGCAACCCATCACTGGGAAACATCCACACACACTCATTCACACACATACACTACGGACAATTTAGCTTAATCAATTCAGTGCATGTGTTTGGACTGTGGAGGAAACCCACGCCAACACGGGGAGAACATGCAAACTCCACACAGAAATGCCAACTGACCCAGCTGAGGCTCGAACCAGCGACCTTCTTGCTGTGAGGCGATTGTGCTGCCCTATTTCATATTATTTGTTTATTTTAATACCAAAAATTAGGGGCGTAGCAACCGGGGTGGAGGGGGGGGATACGTCCCCCTTACTTTTAGAGCCAGACCATTTAGAAACATTCATTCATTCATTCATTTTCTTTTCGGCTTAGTCCCTTTATTAATCTGGGGTCGCCACAGCGGAATGAACCGCCAACTTATCCAGCATCTGTTTTACGCAGCGGATGCCCTTCCAGCTGCAACCCATCACTGGGAAACATCCATACACACTCATTCACACACACTATGGTCAATTTAGCCTTCCCAATTCACCTATAGCGCATGTCTTTGGACTGTGGGGTAAACCGGAGCACCCGGAGGAAACCCACGCCAACACGGGGAGAACATGCAAACTCCACACAGAAACGCCAACTGACCCAGCCAGGGCTCGAACCAGCGACCTTCTTGCTGTGAGGCGAACGTGCTACCCACTGCGCCACCGTGACGCCCATTTAGAAACAGGTGATTAATATTTATATGAACAGCTGCCCCCCCCCCCCCCCCCCACTTTTAAAATGTCCACTACGCTCCTGCCAAAAATATTTCAGATGAACTCTCCATTCATTCATTCAACATTTACACAATATGACATTTAATTATTAAACCATGTTCGAGATTGCAAAAAGTAAATAAATACTGTAAAATATCTGAATATTGGTTGAAGATGAATACAGATATTAAGAGTATTCAGTATTTTACATGAGTCAAAGTCAGCTTTATTGTCAATTCAACCACATGTACAGGACATACAGAGAATCGAAATGGTGTTACTCTCAGACCCTAGGTGCCTAACATATAATATTAATACAAAAAGTAGAATTTTAAAAAGAAATTACAATACATGCAATTACACATTTAATATAATCTAAAAATATAAGTAAAAATAAAATATAAATACAAATGTGTGTTTTGTATTAATAGTTTTAATGTACAATTTACTGTAGTTTTTGGTGAAGTGATAACTGGTACAAGATTTTCTGTTAATGCATAATGTTACTGTCAGGGATAATAATTTTGGTGTTTGTGTTGTTTAGTATTGAGTGTGTGATTTTTGCTTGTGCGTTAAATGTGGATATTAGAATATTTCTTAAAGCTGCAGTGCAAATTTACTAAATTGAATGATCTTGTTTAGTTTCAGATGATTTGTCCCGTAGTCCAGTGCATATGTGTGTGTGCGTGTGTAAAGAGTTTAGTCAGCACTAAAGCATGTGCTCTGTGCTGTAAACACACACTGTGTGATTAGATGTTACAGTGCATGACCATTTCACAGTTCTAATTATTATTAATTATTAGCATTAGGGCTGCACAATATTGGAAAAAAATGACATTGCAATATTTTCTTTCACTGTGATATATATATTTATATATATTTTTTTAAATACAGATTTACTAGATTACTTAAATAGCTCTGTTTGTAAAGTATTCATAATTTGAGATAAAATATAAAAAAGTATGATATAATAATAATAATAATAATAGGGGCGTCACGGTGGTGCAGTGGGTAGCTCAATCGCCTCACAGCAAGAAGGTCGCTGATTCAAGCCTCGGCTGGGTCAGTTGGCGTTTCTGTGTGGAGTTTGCATGTTCTCCCCGTGTTGGCGTGGGTTTCCTCCGGGTGCTCCGGTTTCCCCCACAAGTCCAAAGACATGCGCTATAGGGGAATTGGGTAAGCTAAATTGTCCGTAGTGTATGCGTGTGAATGAGTGTGTATGGATGTTTCCCAGTGATGGGTTGCGGCTGGAAGGGCATCCGCTGCGTAAAACATATGCTGGATAAGTTGGCGGTTCATTCCGCTGTGGCGACCCCAGATTAATAAAGGGATTAAGCTGAAAAGAAAATGAATGAATGAATGAATAATAATAATAATAATAACACTGTATAATTATTTACTTAATGAGACAATGTACAATGAATCTTTAAGCTACAAACGTTTAATGTAATAAGCCCAAATGGCTTAAATTAGCTTGTCTACAGGCACTGTCACAGGCTTTAAAAACTATTTAATAATAAATAAACGTTCACTCTAAGGGTAAAATGTAATATGACTCCACTATGTATGTTGTGAACTGTAATGTCTGGCCAACTGTATAATCCCAACTCTACATTGCAGATTCTGACATGTCTATTGCAGACTCGTACATTGCAATATCTATGCTGAAACGATATATTGTGCATCCTTAATTAGTATTATTATAAGATGAGTTCAAGTACTATATATAAAACACAGTAAATATGTACTGAAAAAGCAGCTGTTGGATGGTGACAGTTTTAGGGTTAAATGTTTATATACAGACCTATGTTTTAACTTTTATTGCATGTATTAAAATTAGCACGATCCACAACTGGTTGACTGTGTAAAATGGACATTTGTGGGGCTAATATTAGACGAGTGAGTCTTTTATGAAGAGTGAAGTTGACTAGAAAGCATTGCTGTAACTCAAGATCACAGCACTGGAGCACAAGGTCATCAGGGGTCACCGGAAAAATGCAGAGCTTGAGCTCAATGTAGGTTGTGTTGGATAAAAGCACACATGCAGAGATGTTTCTGCTGTGGTTTAGAACCAACAACCTTCTTCAGTTTGACCGTATAAATAAAGAGCAGGAATTGTGGTGTGTTTCTCTCCAGCTAATAAACACACAAACTCTCATTCCAAGGGTTCAGGTGTCGATCACATGACCTCCACCTGTCACTGTCACAGAATGAGCTTTAAAGAGGACATATTATGCAAAAATCAGTTTTATAAGGGGTTTAAACACAGTTGTGTGTCAGCAGTGTGTGAATATAACCAGCTTCTAATGGTCAGAATATATTAATTTTATTATTTATAATCAGACTTGATGAAAACAGTCTGCAGAAACACTTTGATTGACATTCTCCCTTTGTACGTGTCATCAGAGGGGGAAAGCCCCGCCCACTAGTGACCATCTCACCCTCATTAGCATAGGACTAACGTTAGTCTTGTTTTTGAATATGCCACTATGCTGACACACAGGCATTTGCAGCTCCGCTCCCATTTGAATTTAAAGCGACAGTCACCAAAACACCACAATTAAGCTCAAAGCCTAAAAGGGTCAGTTTCAGAGAGTTAGAAAACATTATTTGTGTGGTATTTTGAGCTGAAACTTCACACACACACACACTCTAGGGGACATCAGAGACTTTTCTTGTAAAAAGGGGGCATAATAGGTCCCCTTTAAAGGAAAGGTTCCCTCCAGAATGCAGATTATCAGTTCTGCTCATCATAAATGTCTTTATAAATGCTTGAAATTACTTTAAAATGAGATGTAAATGTTCTGTATAATAAAAGTAATGGATGTCAAACTCATTTTAATAGAATTCTAATGAATGCAATATTATGATCTTAAATTAGACGTTTGCACACAATTTTAAGTAAGATATTTGCATGCATTAATCATCTGGGTGGCAATATTTGATTATAATTTGTGCTCCACAATTGAATGATTTGCTTGAATCGCTAGAATTATTAATAATAATAACTAATATGAAATGTATGCAAATGTCTGATATAATATAATTTAAGAAAATGCAAATGTATACAACAGTGTGTCTTCAGATTTGGGTAAATAAATATAAGAATTTGTGCATGCAGGTTTTAAAAATGCTTCATATTAGTGTGTTATTTTTGTAAGATGGTTTACTAACGTGTGTGTGTGTGTGTCTGTGTGTTTTCAGTCAGAATTCCCTCTTCGGGATGGGAAATCCGCTGTTGGACATCTCTGCTGTGGTGGATAAGGATTTCCTTGATAAGTGAGTTGTGAGTGTGTGTGTGTGTGTGTGTGTGTGTGTGTGTGTGTAAAGGTCATACATGCTCTGCTGTTGTCTTGATTGCAGTTAAATTGATCACATGACCTGAGCCATATCTGTACACTGTTCAGATAACTGTTCATGAATAACTAATAATTGTTGTGTGTCTCTTTGTATATGTGTTTCTGTGTGTGCGCCTGTGTGTGTCTTGTGTGCATGCGTTTGTCTGTCTGTCCCTGTGTGTGTCTGTGTGTGTGTGTGTTCAGGTACGGCCTGAAACCCAATGATCAGATCCTGGCGGAGGAGAAACACAAAGCTCTGTGAGTTTAATATAAATCTCTTTACTGTCACTTTTGATAACTTTAATGCATCATTGCAGAATAAAAGTCTTTTTCTAAGCCCAAACGTCTAAATGATGCTCTATTGTGGTTTCCATTATTCGCAAATTAAATGAAAATAATATTTGAGAGTTGTACAGTTATGAGTGTATGAATGCGGGCTTGTTGAGACTCAAACACTTAAAAGGCATTAACCAAGTTGAATGGAGATGAATGGCATAAACACACACCATAGATGAATGTATATATGATGATGTAAAGTAAACTGTATCTTACAGCTCTAATTATATCCATGTATAATAAACTACTGTACGATGGATTTGAGTGGACATCATGAATATGAAGTGTCATATAAAGAGAAGCAGTTCCTTCAGTTTATATCCAGCACTCAGTGTGTTTATACAGTTGAAGTCTAAATGATTCGCCCTCCTGTGCAATATTTATTCTTTGTCAAATATTTCCCAAATGATGTTTCACAGATTCAGGAATTTTTCACAGTATTTCCTATAATATTTTTTCTTCTGGAGAAAGTCTTATTTGTTTTATTTCGGCTAGAATAAAAGCAGTTTTTAATGTTTTTAAAGCCATTTTAAGGTCAATAATATTAGCCCCCTTAAGCAATATTAGTTTTGGATTGTCTCCAGAACAAACTACTGTTATACAATGACTTGCCTAATTACCTTAACTTTACCCTAATTAACCTAGTTAAGCCTTTAAATGTCACTTTAAGCTGAATACTAGTATCTTGAAGAATATCTAGTCAAATATTATGTGCTGTCATCATGGTAAAGAGAAAAGAAATCGGTTATTAGAAATGAGTTATTAAAACTATTATGATTAGAAATGTGTTGAACAAATATACAGGGGGGCTAATAATTTAGACTTCAGCTGTATATGGTATATCAACTGTATATATATATATATGGTGATGTACATAACAGTAATAATCAGCGCTTTCAGGATTTCAGTAATCTCTCCTCGTGTGTGTGTGTGTGTGCGTGTGCGTGTGCAGGTTTGATGAGATTGTGAATAAGAGTAAAGTGGAGTATCACGCCGGCGGATCCACACAGAACTCTGTCAAAATTGCACAGGTATGTCTGAAGACAAAACACATTTTATAGGAGTGAAAGCATTTACAGCAGCAGTAATTGATAGTTTTCAGTCATGTGACCTTTGCGGAGACCTGGCGGGCAGAAAAACAATGAGCCGTAATGGCGGCTACACTGAGATTTCTATAGAAACGCTGAAAAAGCTGCTCATATTTCCATCAGTTTCATGCTACCAATATTTGTATCACATATCAACAGAATAGTACAGAGATACGATCACAAACTGTACATTGTGGCCACTTGTGATTCATATACTGCATTTGAAACCCTAATGTTCCTAATTCAGCCATGTTTACATCTATCTTGTGGATATTCCTCAGAGATTTAGGCCCAATCCCAATTTTATTTTGTGGTGGTGTATTCTTGGAAATTTTCATACCCCTTGGTTTCGGTGTGGTCTTGAAAAATCTCCGTTTCAAGGGCTATCTAGCTTTTCCCTTTAGCCCTACGCCTTCAAGCTAAAGAGAATTGGGACACCCTGACCCCTTCACGTGAACGCGCAAAACGAGGGGTTGGGGGAAGGGGAAGGGCTAAGGGGGAGAATTGGGATTAGGCCTTAGTCATTATTGACGGCATTATAGCTCGTAAGTGTCTTGTTTTTATGGTGTCAGTTTGTTTTGCTTTGATATTTTAATATTTGCTGATCGGGAAAATCTGTTCGTTCACTTCTGCTCTTTATACTTTGACTTTGCATCTCAGTATATACTTAAATTGCATTTAACCTACAAATTAGAACAGAAACTGTATAGACCATTTTGAGGGATGTAAACAAAAACAATGGTCCCAGTGTATTTCCTGTTTTACATTTTTAATTTCTATATTTTCCGAGAATCCAAAAATGTCCACACATTGATAAATAATGTTATGATAGCTGTTTTAACATCAAGTTGTGATTGAATTGCCTCTTATTACAGTTATGAAATAGTTTGATAACAAGCATAAAATGTTCATGGGCCAATTACATGACCACATTGAAATGGTCTATAAAAAGCACACAAACACACTGACAGTTATAGGTAGCATAGATGATTATGGGTCAATAACACTAGACAAAAATCCATATGTTTCTCCTTTCTGGCTGATCTTTATATGAATGGTTTCTGCATGAGTAACATAATAGTTTAATAACTCATTGCTAATAACTGATTTCTTTTATCTTTGCCATGATGACAGCACATAATATTTTTCAGGATACTGGTATTCAGCTTAAAGTGACGTTTAAAGGCTTAACTAGGTTAATTAGGGTAAAGTTCGGGTAATTAGGCAAGTCATTGTATAACAGTGGTTTGTTCTGGAGACAATCCAAAACAAACATTGCTTAAGGGGGCTAATAATATTGACCTTAAAATAGGTATAATAAAATTAAAAACTGCTTTTATTCCAGCCGGAATAAAACAAATAAGACTTTCTCCGGAAGAAAAAATATTATAGGAAATACTGTGAAAAATTCCTGAATCTGTGAAACATCATTTGGGAAGTATTTGGGAAACATTCACAGGAGGGCGAATAATTCTGACTTCACCTGTATGTGTGATTTCTGCTGTCAGTGGATGATCCAGGAGCCGCATAAAGTGGCCACGTTTTTCGGCTGCATCGGGACGGATCATTTCGGGGAGATCCTGAAGCAGAAAGCGGCTGAAGCTCATGTTGACGCTCATTATTATGAACAAAATCAAGAACCCACAGGAACCTGTGCGGCCTGCATTACTGGAGACAACAGGTCAGAAAACACTTCACATTATAGCTCAAATAATAACTCTTACTGTAAAATGGGGGAATATTATAACAATTCAAAGTAGCTGTTTTCTAAATTACTGCATTTTAAAATCTCATTTATTTCTGTGATGCAAAGCTGAATTTCAGCATCATTGCTCCAGTCTTCAGTGTCTCATGATTCTTCAGAATACATTATAATATGGGGATTTCAGGATTCTTTTATATATTTAAAGGTTGAACTGGATTTATTTGAAATGGATATTTTAAGTGAATCTTTTTTTTGTCCTTTCTATTGTCACTAATTTTTCAGAAATTAATGCATCCTTGATTTCATTTTTCCCCCATATTAAGAAAAATCTGGGTTAAGTAAACCAAAAACCTCATAACTTAAACTATTTTTGTTACTTGAAATGACACAATTAAATTAAATTAAGGCGGATTGTTCTGCTGTGGCGACCCCTTAATAAATAAGGGACTAAGCTGAAGAAAATGATTAAATTAAATTAAATTAAATTAAATTAAATGAGAATTGTTAATTATTAATTTTGTCACTTTATTATTAACTTGATTTTTTTAGAAATGAATGCATCCTTGATTTAATTTTTCCATATTAAGAGAAATCTGGGTTAAGTAAACTAAAAACCTCAAACTATCGTTGTTTCATGAAATAAAGCAATTAAATTACATTTAAAATAAATTAAATTCTAAATTAAGTTTTAAAACTAAATTAAAAAAATTATTAATTTAATTAAATTAAAAATGTATTTAAACTAAATTATTTAAATAAATAAAAGTAAGCTGTAATTAAATAAACTTAAAAAGATATTTTGAAAAAATGAAATGCTTTACTTTTAATTCATATTTTGGTATATCTTGATCATACATGATTTTTCCCCCATATTTAGAAAAATCTGGCTTAAATAAACCAAAAACTTCAACTTAAACTATTTTTGTTACTTGAAATAATTAAATTTAATTTAATTTAATTTAATTAAGAATTATTAATCATTAATTTTATTGTCAATTAGAAATTAATGCTTCCTTGATTTTATTTTTCCATTTTAAGAAAAATCTGGGTCAAGTAAACTAAAAACCTCAAACTATTGTTGTTACTTGAAATTAAACAATTAAATTTAATTAAAAGTTTAATTAAATTAAACTAAATGAAAAAATTAAAATTAAGACCTGTAATTAAATAAACTTAAAAAGATATTTTAAAACAGTTTGAAAAAATTAAATGCTTAACTATTAATTAATATTTTGGTATATCTTGATCATACATGATTTTCCCCCATATTAAGAAAAATCTGGGTTAAATAAACCAAAAACTTCAACTTAAACTACTTTTGTTACTTGAAATGAGCAAATTAAGTTTAATTAAATTAAAAATGTAATTAAATAAAAAAAATTAATAAAAAAAAATATTAAAAATTACATTAAAAATTCAAATAACAAATGTGATTGGAAATTAAATTAAAGCAAAATGTTAAAATTGTAATTAAATAAACTTAGAGATATTTTTAAAACAATTTGAAAAAAATTATTAACTATTAATACAAATATTTTGGCATATCTTGATAATACCGAATAACATAAATAATAAAATTTCAAATCAAATCATTAAAAATAGGCTCTGATAGCATCATAAAAATTTAACTTTAACTTTTGTAGTTTGTTAGTACTCCTTTAATATTAAATAACATTTAAGGTTGACCGTATTAAATTATTTATTCTTAATTATGGCAGCTGTGTGATCCATCAGTTTCTCCCACAATGTTTAAACTCCATTTAGAGATGTGATTTATGAGATTCTTGTCTGTATGGATGTAAAATGTAATGTTGTATTGCGTGTATTTTATTTTTGAGGCCCTCAGGCAGGTTGAAGCTCACTGTAAGAGACTATGTGTTTGTGTTTATTATTGTATTTGTAGGTCTCTAGTTGCAAACCTGGCAGCAGCAAACTGCTATAATAAAGAGAAACATCTGGATATTGACAGCAACTGGAGTCTGGTGGAGAAGGCCAGAGTTTACTACATCGCAGTGAGTGATTTACATCTGCTGTAATGTGCAACATGCAAACGGCAGAGGGATAAATAAAAAATGTTTTAGTAAGGGAACAAAACTTTTAAAATGATCTAAAACTCTCAAAATACACACAATCACAATCATTATATACACTCAGCGGCCACTTTATTAGGTACACCTGTCCAACTGCTCGTTAACGCAAATTTCTAATCAGCCAATCACATGGCAGCAACTCAATGCATTTAGGCATGTAGACATGGTCAAGACGATCTGCTGCAGTTCAAAGCGAGCATCAGAATGGGGCAGAAAGGGGATTTAAGTGACTTTGAACGTGGCATGGTTGTTGGTGCCAGACGGGCTGGTCTGAGTATTTCAGAAACTGCTGATCTACTGGGATTTTCACGCACAACCATCTCTAGGGTTTACAGAGAATGGTCCGAAAAAGAGAAAATATCCAGTGAGCGGCAGTTCTGTGGGCACAAATGCCTTGTTGATGCCAGAGGTCAGAGGAGAATGGCCAGACTGGTTCCAGCTGATAGAAAGGCAACAGTAACTCAAATAAGCACTCGTTACAACAGAGGTCTGCAGAAGAGCATCTCTGAACGCACAACACGTCCAACCTTGAGGCGGATGGGCTACAGCAGCAGAAGACCACACTGGGTGCCACTGCTGTCAGCTAAGAACAGGAAACTGAGGCTACAACCAAAATTGGACAACAGAAGATTGGAAAAACGTTGCCTGGTCTGATGAGTCTCGATTTCTGCTGCCACATTCGGATGGTCGGGTCAGAATTTGGTGTCAACAACATGAAAGCATGGATCCATCCTGCCTTGTATCAATGGTCCAGGCTGGTGGTGGTGGTGTAATGGTGTGGGGGATATTTTCTTGGCACACTTTGGGCCTATTAGTACCAATTGAGCATCGTGTCAACGCTACAGCCTACCTGAGTATTGTTGCTGACCATGTCCATCCCTTTATGACCACAGTGTACCCATCTTCTGATGGCTACTTCCAGCAGGATAACGCGCCATCTCATAAAGCGTGAATCATCTCAGACTGGTTTCTTGAACATGACAATGAGTTCACTGTACTCAAATGGCCTTCACAGTCACCAGATCTCAATCCAATAGAGCACCTTTGGGATGTGGTGGAACGGGAGATTCGTATCATGGATGTGCAGCCGACAAATCTGCAGCAACTGCATGATGCTAGTTCTGAAGGCAAAAGGGGGTCCAACCCGGTACTAGTAAGGTGTACCTAATAAAGTGGCCGGTGAGTGTATAACTTTATAATAAAGTTGATATTGATGTTATAATAAATTTATTATATTTTATTTATTTAAAAACGTTTACAAATATATTAATCTTTTTCCCCTCAGGTTGTTTTGGGTCTGAATTTTGTCAATTGTGTATTATTTCTGTGTCCGTCAGGGTTTTTTCCTGACCGTTTCTCCAGACTCCATCCTGAAAGTGGCCAAACACGCGTCTGACAACAACAAGATCTTCGGTCTGAATCTGTCAGCTCCTTTCATCAGTCAGTTCTTCAAGGAGCCGCTGATGAAGGTCCTGCCGTACGTCGACATCATCTTCGGCAACGAGACGGTAAGATTAATGCATGTCAAAGTCTCCTTAATGCAATTAATTTCACTTGGCGGTCATCTTTAAAATGCGCCTCATCAGTAGGCATGGGCCTGTATATGATAACTTTGGATAAAAAAATCATGGTTTCACAGTATTGTGATTAATGCTCTAAAATATGTTCTTTTTAAATGTCTGGGTAAAAAAAAAAAACTTTTTCCCCCATTGAACACAATACACTACCTGACAAAAGTCTTGTCATCGATCCCAGTTGTAAGAGCAACAAATAATAACTTGACTTCTAGTTGATCATTTGTAAAAGTGTCAGAAGGTGGATTTTTCCCATGAATCATCTGCTGAACTGCATCCCAACCATCACAAATACTGCAGAAGACCTACTGGAACCCGCATGGAGCCAAGATTCTCACAGAAATCAGTCAAGTTTGGTGAAGGAAAAATCATGGTTTGGGGTTACATTCAGTATGGGGGCGTGCGAGAGATCTGCAGAGTGGATGGCAACATCAACAGCCTGAGGTATCAAGACATTTGTGCTGCCCATTACATTACAAACCACAGGAGAGGGCAAATTCTCCAGCAGGATAGCGCTCCTTCTCATACTTCAGCCTCCACATCAAAGTTCCTGAAAGCAAAGAAGCTCAAGGTGCTCCAGGATTGGCCAGCCCAGTCACCAGACATGAACATTATTGAGCATGTCTGGGGTAAGATGGAGGAGGCATTGAAGATGAATCCAAAGAATCTTGATGAACTCTGGGAGTCCTGCAAGAACACTTTCTTTGCCATTGCAGATGACTTTATTAATCAGTGATTTGAGTCATTGCAGAGATGTATGGATGCAGTCCTCCAAGCTCATGGGAGTCAGACACAATATTCATTCTTCTTCCACTGCACCATGACTTTATATTCTATACTGGACATTATTTCTGTTCAGTGACAAGACTTTTATCTAAGCAAAGTCAGACCTTACTGTCCTAATTAAATCATTCAAAATCAAGACATGATCATATTTTATTGTGGTAAAATAAGTGTAATCTAGAGGCCTTTGCCTTTCATATAAGCCACTTCTGATACCAAATGATTAACTAGAAGTCAAGATATTATTTGCTGTTCCTAAAACTTGGATAGGCGGCAAGACTTATGTCAGATAGTGTATATTTAATTTTAAGAAGCATTTCAAATATTTTGGAGCAGTAAACGTGTCAGGCTAAATAATTAAATAAATCTTTGACTTCTTCATTAGTTTCAAAAACACAGATTTCTTTACAATATGTATTTATATAAAAAAAATTATCAGTTTAATAACAAACGGTTATGATTTGTAAATTATATATTGAACATTTAATACAAGTGTTGCCATGAATATAGCCAATGATGCTGATGTGGCATTAAAACATAAATAGACAAATGAATAAATAAATGATGGCAGAACACGTTGTAGATACGTAGCTTTTTCAGTATGATAGTGATAATTTAGCGTCATGTAAACTGAAGATGTTTGTTTTACAGGAAGCCGCCACGTTTGCAAAGGAGCAGGGCTTTGAGGTGAGACAAAAATCACTGTAATGTCTTTTCAAATGGAGAAAGTAGTTTATTTTTTTTGCATAGACCAGTTGTTGTGTTTTGTGCAGACTGAAGACATCGCTGAAATCGCGCATCGAGTTCAGAATCTGCCCAAAGTCAACAAGAACCGTCAGAGGATTGTGGTGTTCACTCAGGGCAGAGAGGACACCGTGGCCACAGTTGGTGCGTCTGGAGCTTTTCCACACACTCATGAGCGTTATGGATGTGACATTTGCAGTAAAAACTTGAAACATAAATTGACAGAGAAAGTATGTTAGCATCATATTCAAACATCTGTTTATATTGTCCAAAACTAGTAACCACAGAGTTATAAGATCAGAAAAATATCTATCTGTAAACATTTTTTAGATTTTAAATGAGGAAATAAACATGCGTTATGGATGTGACCAAAAAAGTTTGCGAGTTTACAATATACAACATGTTGAAATTCAGTGAATTAAACTGCACAACCCAAAAGAAATAATGCTGATCAACAGGATAAGAGCTGCTCTCTATAGAACAAACATGATTGATTTTACTTTATTTGACATTTTTGCATTTATGAGGAAAAAGCTTGTGTTATGGATGTGACAGATGTGAAATTGGCACTTGTGTGACTTTGGTAAATCAAATATTCATTTCACTTTCCTTCGGCTCAGTCCCTTTATTTATCAGGTGTCTCCACAGCAGAATGAACCGCCAACTTATCCAGCATATGTTTTACACAGCGGATGCCCTTCTAGCTGCAACCCAGTACTGGGAAACACCCATACACACTCATTCTCACACACACATACACTACAGCCAATTTAGTTAATCATTTCCCCTATAGCGCATGTGTTTGGACTGTGGGGGAAACTGGAGCACCCGGAGGAAACCCCGTTCTCACGGGGAGAACATGCAAACTCCACACAGAAACGCCAACTGACCCAGCCGGGACTCGAACCAGCGACCTTCTTGCTGTGAGGCGACAGTGCTAACCACTGAGCCACCATTTTGCCTAAATCAAATATAATTGTTTGAAAAAAGAGACATTATTGAGTATTTCTACAGTACTGTAAAATACAAGCACACACAAAAAACCTTTGGTGAAAGTTTTATTTTTTCATGACAAGGTTGACATTTGCATGGAAATGCTCTCATTTATTTATCTGTCTTTGTCTGTTTTTAGGTGATAAAGTGAAAATGTTTCCAGTTTTAGACATCGACCAGAATGACATTGTGGACACTAATGGTGCCGGTGACGCTTTTGTTGGAGGTAAACGTTATTTTACTAAAGCAAGATATTAAAGTCTGCATGAAATTAAAATTTACACTGTTTATTTTGCTGCCACACATTGTTAGTCATAAGGTGAACAGTTAATAAGTGCAAGTTAATCCATAAAAAAGTTTACAGTGCTCAGCATATATGAGTACACCCCCCACAAATCTCTCATTTAAATGAATATTTTCTATAGGATGCTTTACAATAGTATATTTGTGCATATACATTAGATTAGTCAGTACTGAAGCCAAATCTGGAGCTAATCTAACGAAATAACTTACAATAACGGTTCAGAAATTAGTAGCCCAAATTTGTGTTATAGAAAAATATTAAATAACATTTTCAAAAAGAGCAAAAATCAGGAGAAACTAAAAATACAATTTTGTTGAAATGTTGTAGTTTTTTGCAATATTTTGCATGAATTTAATTGTATTATCTTTCCATTTCTAAAGATGTTCTGTGACTAAAATATTATTTTAATAAATATATCTGTTTAAGAAATCTGTTTTGTTCAAACGCACCAATATATATTACCCATATTCACTGAGCAATGGATAAAAATATTCATTTTCAAAATGAGGTGTACTCATATATGCTGAGCACCGTATATATACAGGGTTCATACAGTCATGGAAAACCTGGAAAAGTCATGGAATTTTGACATGGCATTTTCCAGGCCTGGAAAAGTTTTGGAAAAACAGAAAAACCCACAAAGTTTAGGAAAAGTCATGGAAACAGATGTCTGTATACTTGAATATAGGTTAGTTGTCTTGACTTAGTTTCTGTCGTTGGCCAATCACACACTCTCACATTATTAGTGCGGTGTAAGCATCATCTAAATCAATTTTACACAGATATAAATATAAGCTGAAACTAAATAGATTGTTGTGTGTTTTACGATATGCTGTGATAAATTTGAACACGCATTGTTTTTCTTTTACCACGTATATGTAGGGCATTACGGTGGCGCAGTGGGTAGTACGATCGCCACACAGTAAGAAGGTCGCTGGTTCGAGCCTCGGCTGGGTCAGTTGGCATTTCTGTGTGGAGTTTGCATGTTCTCCCGGTGTTGGCGTGGGTTTCCTCCGGGTGCTCCGGTTTCCCCCACAGTCCAAACACATGCGCTATAGGGGAATTGGGTAAGCTAAATTGTCCGTAGTGTATGTGTGTGAATGAGTGTGTGTGGATGTTTCCCAGTGTTAGGTTGCAGCTGGAAGGGCATCCGCTGTGTAAAACATATGCTGGATAAGTTGGCGGTTCATTCCGCTGTATTGACCCCTGATTAATAAAGGGACTAAGTCGAAAAGAAAATGAATGAATGAATGAACGTATATGTAGACATTGCATGAAACATTAGGTCATGAAAATTTACTTGAAATTCTTGAAAAAAATTATGGAAAAGTCATGGAATTTTAGTAGTAACAATGTGTATGAACCCTGTGTGTATAATATATATATATATACACACACACACGTTTAATTTTTAAAAATTTATTTTTCACAGTAGACTATAAACATCTAGTAATATGTAGCTTTATTACAGCATTATAGCTTTATAATACGGGAGTACAGAGGATTTCAGCCGAGAAATGCAGACAACACAATATAACCAATCCCATCCAAATCATTTACAAATGGTTCCCATATTTTGTAGAATTGATAGTGAATTATACATGTAAGCTAATCCAATGGTAGTATCTCTATTAACACTTTTTGCCAGCCTTTTATAGAGGGCGCTTTATCACATGTCCACTGTAAAAAATAAAATAAAACAAATAAAACAATTTGTGCCAGGAAAGTCATATCATTAAAGAGTCTCCTGTTTGCCATAACAGAGACAAAGGATTTAAATCTAGATTTTTTTTTGCATTTCATAAAGTACATTACACCAATAATGCTGTATTATGTGGGAAATTGGTTATCTTTAATCACAATCTGGCCGTCTGTATCGCACTGGAACAGACCTCTGATGATGTCAGTTTAACTGATTGGACAAATTATGCTTAGCCACACCCCTCAAACTGTTAGTTTGCTGTAAGTGAAAGATGACAGAAGGAACACAAATGTAATTAAACCCCGCCCCCTATTCAATTTTCGCATATATATATTCATTCATTCATTTTCCTTCGGCTTAGTCCCTTTTTTCATCAGGGGTCGCCACAGCGGAATGAACCGCCAACTTATCCAGCATATGTTTTACACAGCAGATGCCTGTCCAGCTGCAACCCAGTACTGGGAAACACCCATACACTCTTACATTCACACACATACACCCATACACTACAGCTAATTCAATTCACGTATAGCGCATGTGTTTGGACTGTGGGGGAAACCGGAGCACCCAGAGGAAACCCACACCAACACGGGGAGAACATGCACACACAGAAACACCGACTGGCCCAGCCGGGATTCGAACCAGCGACCTTCTTGCTGTGAGGCGACAGTGCTAACCACTTATATACACATACACACACAAAAATATACACACAAATACATTAGTAAAAATGAACGTTTATTTTGGATGCGAGTAATCGTTTGATAGCACTAGTAACTTCACGTGAAAAGTTATTAATAAATTATTTTCAATTTAATTCATATTTTCTTATAGAACCTAAACATAGGATCCTGATGAAGACGATTATTTAGAAGACCCAATTTCAGACAGACTTATCTCTTCCCTAACATCTTAACTCTTCACGTTCACCTTGTGTGCAGGTTTTCTGTCGGCGCTGGTCCAGGATCAGCCGCTGGAGGAGTGTATCCGCGCAGGTCACTACGCCGCTCACGTCATCATCCGCAGATCCGGCTGCACCTTCCCAGAGAAACCCGATTTCCACTAAATCACTCAAAACATCTAGGAATCTTTCCATCTCGTTTAGCTGAAATTCCAGAAACACAACCTGCGTGCCTCGGCATTGGTTTACACGCGTTTACTGTTAAACGGGCATTTATCAGGACTGCAACGACCACATAAATATACAGCCACGCCCAAAATTATTCATACCGCTGGCAGATTCTGACTTAGTTACTTTTATTCAAGTATTTTGGACCAGAAATGACACAGGCTTCTCCCGAAAGATAATAAGATGATGTACAAGAGGCGTCATTGTGGAAAAACAAATATTTCCCAGCTTTTATTTACATGAGCACAAACTTTAAGTCAGAATTTACCAGAGGTATGAATAATTTCAGGCTTGACTACATATATATATATATATAAATATCACAGTTTGTCTTCTATCAGTTTTTATGCTACACTGCAATATTATTTCTATATTTAATATATTTAATGCATTTATATTTCTTCTAAATTAATCGTAGTAAATTAAGTTAACAGGATTGTGTAGAATGTTTGTGTCTTTCAGGTCTGTATTCTTATGAAATGCCAAATTGTATCTTAAGCGCACAATCTTTGAACATGCATAAGCTATATCTGAAGAGTCTTCATTTCTGAAACAAGATGGTTCAGCTGACCAGTTTAATAAAAAGATTTTAATTGTTCCCAAGTTGTGTATCTCTGAATTAAAGGTGACTATTGGTCAAAATATTCAAAGAGGTGTCATGTTTTCAGACATGTTATTCATTACAGTATTTTCATTTTAGACAACAAAATACCATAGTTTTTCTTTTTCTTTTTTTCAGATTTGAGGATGAAGTTGGGGTGTTTTCATCCACTCGAGTGATTTTGAGGCTTAATTTGGCCACAACTTTCTCTGTTTCAGCAAATGTGATGATTTTAGGTGACATCTTATTTTGACATATATTTTGGGAAAATGCTTTGGAATTTAAAAACAAACTCAACAATAGACTCTGGGCAAATTGACTTCCTTTTGGTTATGTTAGGGGCTGTTTTTGCCCCATTGACTTCCATTATAAAGACATTTTTTTTATTGCAAAGCCTTGACAACATATAATCATGCATTTTTGATTGTCGCTGGTTTTCCCTGTTGTGAAAAGGTACAATTTGTAATTTTTACTGTTGATCATCAGTTGGCACCATTAACCCTTTAGATAGGCCTGTGCAAATAAAATTCTGGCTTTTATAAGAGTTTTATCAGAATCAGAATCAGAAAGAGCTTTATTGCCAGGTATGTTCACACATACGAGGAATTTGTTTTGGTGACAGAGCTTCTACAGTGCAACAGAATTACAGAGACAGGACAAAAAACAGATAATAAATATATTTAGAAAATGAAAGTTGTAGTGAATGCAAATATACAAATTGACAAGTGTATGTACAGGAATATTACTATATAGACCATTTTAATGTGGCGATGTCACTGGCCCATGAACATTTCCTGCTTGTTGTCAAACTATTTCATAACTGTAACAAGAGGCAATTTAATCATACCTTAACATTAAAAAAGCCATCATAACGTCATTTAGCAAAATGTGGACCTTTTTGGATTGTTGGAAGCTATGGAAATTAAAAATGTAATACAGGAAATACGTTAGGACCATTGTTATTGTTTACATCCCTCAAAATGGTCTATACAACAGCAGCTGTTATGTGCAAATTAGCATGTAAA
>CAIGQV010019178.1:1775943-1786276 GCA_903798115.1 Danio jaintianensis | reverse complement strand
ACCTCAGATGAGATGAGTGAAAGTTTACATTGTTCTATAAAAGCAAAAGTTTTGTTGTTTTTGTGAGTATCCACAAATAATAATAAAAAAATACTGTTTTGAATGGTCTTTCTTTTATCTCTATGACCAAAATGACAGAATATTTTAAGATTTTCACTTCCATTAGAAAAAAAAAAATATATATATATATATATATGTATGTATGTGTGTATGTATATATATATATAAGCATACCTGCAAGTTCCAGCATTTAAATCAAATTAATAAATAACCATCATCACAAAGTGATCCTCACAATAATAGACGGGTATGCAGGCAGTAAATCACTAAATGTCTCAGAAAGTTATATGTTTATTAATGAGGACTGTCATCAATATAAACATTGCAGATATTTTATCTGCACAGACTTGTTTCTAGGTGGGCTGTCGACTTCTGTATATTTAAACCAATCAGAGGACGACTGAGGATCTTCAAAAGTGTTTCCAGAAAAGTGTGCCGTATGCATCAGAAGTTGCTTGGCATGATGTCTGAGGCTGAGACTATATGATTTCAGAATCACTGTGGCCGTGCATATGAAAATCTATCTATCCATTCATCTATCCATATGATCTGTCCGAAGTTTATACAATACTGGAGCCATCACAAGGGTACAAATCTCACTGGACTATTACAAACCATTTTAAAAGTCAATATTAACTGATATTTCTAACTGGCACACTAAAGCAAAATATATTAATACATGTCTCAGTTTGGGTGAAGAATCTAAAATGTTTTGAACAGTAGAATTATGTATGTTTACAATATTTACTGTAAAGTAATTTTCAGTGTGCTACATTTATATAGTGTGAAAAAGAATTCACTGATTTTACATTACCTTATAAAGCACACGTTGTCCCTTTTTAGGTTTTGTCACTGCCACCCTCCAACTCACTCCTGATGACTCACTAAGCTTTTTCACCCATTCCTTTACTTCCCAAATCTCCGTCAATGCAATTCTTAGAATTGCTTCAAAACTTGTGTGGTCCAAATGTGATTCACTGTTTGTACTGCCTAAGCGATAGGTGCAGAAGTGGTATTTATACCCGAGAGGCAACCAGTTCTGCAAAAGTAAAAATAATTTACCTGAAAGACTGTTCACCCATAAACATTTTAACTGAAATATCCCAAAATTTAACAGTAAGCCAAGATTATTACAATAATAGTAATAATAACAATAATGATTAATAAATGGGTGACGCGGTGGCGCAGTGGGTAGCACGTTCGCCTCACAGCAAGAAGGTCGCTGGTTCGAGCCTCGGCTGGGTCAGTTGGCGTTTCTGTGTGGAGTTTGCATGTTCTCCCCGTGTTGGCGTGGGTTTCCTCCGGATGCTCCGGTTTCCCCCACAAGTCCAAAGACATGCGCTATAGGTGAATTGGGTAAGCTAAAATTGTCCGTAGTGTACGTGTGAATGAGTGTGTATGGATGTTTCCCAGAGATGGGTTGCAGCTGGAAGGGCATTCACTGTGTAAAACATATGCTGGATAAGTTGGCGGTTCATTCCGCTGTGGCGACCCCAGATTAATAAAGGGACTAAGCCGAAAAGAAAATGAATGAATGAATGAACGATTTATAAATCTTTCAATGCTGTTCAAACGTTTGAGATAAATATTATCATTAGGTTTTTTTGCTCATCAAGGCTGCATTCACTTTAATAAAAAGTGAAATCTGCATTATTGTGAAATGTTAATGGAATTTAAAGTAATGTTTATATTTTAATGTAAATCGATCATTTATTCCTGCGATGGAAAAGCTGAATTTTCAGCATCATCACTCTAGACTGAAGTGTCACATCATCGTTCAGAAATTATTATAAATGCTGATTTATTGTTGGAAACAGTCTAATCAAATCAGTTTTCAGTCAATGGGAAACGCATTATTTTAACTTCCAACAATATTTCACAATATCACTGTTTTTCATTCTGTATTTTGGATGAATTGAAAGCATCCTTCTATAAACAAAATTACAATTCTTGCTGATCCCAAACTTTTGAAAGACTGTGTGTACTATATTTGTGTGTTAAATGAAAATATATATATTTTTGTACCTTTAGATCCGCAGCTTGGTCTTCGCCACTACATACACAATCGTACTCTCCTGAGGGCGATCGAAGATAATAAAATAAAGATAAAATATAAAATGAAAACTTTAAAAAAATTAATAAAAAATATACACTGACATCTCAAAGTACTAAATCATTAATATTACACATTACTAAAAATAAGTGTTTACCGTTTGTCAACGATGGATCCATCAACGACGACCTTGATTGATGTGCACTCTGAACTTTTTTCTCAGACGACGTTGACCAATGAAATCGAGCAACAGACGTGAGTCACAGCTGCGGGGTGGGGTTTTTCGCGTAGGGGGCGTGGTTTGCGCTTAACTAGTTTGGGAATAAAAATCACGCCTCCATGACATCTTGACGCGCCCCTCTGAGTGACGTAATCCCAACATGGCGGCATACTTGAGGCGGTTGCACCACATTTCCCTGCAGGTTTCAAACGTGGATAAAGTCGCTCACGAGCTCGTGTCGCGGTTCCAGTTTAACGTGTTCGCGGCGCGACGGACAGACCGGGCGAAGCAGCTCGCGCTCCGCAGAGGATCCGCGGTGTTCGTGGTGAACGAGAGACCGAGTCTGAGTGACTGCGGGGCTGTCAGAGATCACCGGGACGCGGGCTGTGTGTTCGGGGCTCATGAGCACTACCCGGTGGACACCGTCAGTAACGTGTGCTTCGAGGTGACCGATGTACCGAGCGCGAGCCAGGCGCTCCGGGATCAGGGCGGGTGTGAGTTCCTCCAGCCGCCCGCGGAGCTCCAGGTAAAGTTGGTTTTATATTCGGACTTTCTTCTTAAAGAACACGTGAGATTAAAACTAACCATATGATTTTGTCAGCGCACATTGCTAGTTTTGTGCTGAACAATTCATCTGTGCATCAGTGGATGTCATCAAGAAAATCTTTGCCCTTGTAATCTTACATTTAAAATCTAAAAATGATTTATTTTCAGGTAAATTCTCAGATTACGTCAGTCTGAGGTATTGGGCGTGGCTAACATACTTAACCACGCCCCTCCAGCTGTCAGTTTTGACAACAAACAGAAATGGTGAGGAGGAGGAGTCTGTTAGGTTGTAATAACCAGTGTTAGGGAAAGTTACTTTTGAAAGTAATGCGTTACAATATTGAGTTACTGCCCAAAAATGTAACTAGTTGCGTTACTTAGTTACTTTTTATGGTAAGTAATGCGTTAAGTTGCTTTTGGCTGAGGCTTGATCTTTTTCAGAACTTGTTTTTTATTTCTTTTTTAAATAGAGGAGCTCTGCAATTAACAACGCACGTATCCCTTAAAAAATATATATATATATTTTAGGATAATGTTATCTGAGAACTTCCTGAGCCCAGTGCTGTACATGCCGTATATACAGATTATTGAAAGTTTAAAGCAATGTGTTTGCTACTTATGTACTATTTGTCTTAAGTAAAATCACTGTCCATTGACACTATAATCCCCTTTTCTTCGACGCGTTCAAAATAATGAGCACATTCTCTCATTGACTACGTGATTC
The DNA here is from genome assembly GCA_903798115.1 of Danio jaintianensis. Lineage (NCBI taxonomy): Eukaryota > Metazoa > Chordata > Actinopteri > Cypriniformes > Danionidae > Danio > Danio jaintianensis. Next base: position 1,782,673 of record CAIGQV010019178.1, on the reverse strand, counting down.
ATCGTGACTACTTTAATTTTAATTAGCAATTTATTTTTTAAAAGCTAATTAATTAAATTAAAAATAACTCGCGTTACATTTTCAAAAAAGTAACTCAAATATTATTACTTATTTTTTTTAAGTAATGCATTACTGTACTCGTTACTGAGAAAAGTAATATTATTACATAACTTGCGTTACTTGTAATGCATTACCCCAAACACTGATAATAACTCTCCCCAAATCCTTTTCTCCATCTTTCTGAATGAAACGCCGACTTTACTACATCCAATCAGCTCGCAGCCAGGTCATGCGGACTTTAATATTATAAGTTCAGAAAAGTTTTCTTTGCAAACTCTAAATAGGGAAATCCTGTGTTTGGTGTAATTTGTTACAAAGCAACTGGTTACTGTAATTAGATTACTTTTCAGCAGAAAAAGAAAGGGAATACTTTTCATTTTCAGGTAATTTAATTAAAGTTACTTATAAACAGGGTGGGGGCGACGCGGTGGCGCAGTGGGTAGTGCTATCGCTGGGTCAGTTGGCGTTTCTGTGTGGAGTTTGCATGTTCTCCCTGTGTTAGTGTGGGTTTCCTCCGGGTGCTCCGGTTTCCCCCACAAGTCCAAACACATGCACTATAGGTGAATTGGGTAAGCTAAATTGTCCGTAGTTTATGTATGTGTGTGAATGAGTGTGTATGGGTGTTTCCCAGTGATGGGTTGCAGCTGAAAGGGCATCCGCTGCGTAAAACATGCTGGATAAGTTGGCGGTTCATTCCGCTGTGGTGACCCCTGATTAATAAAGGCACTAAGCCAAAAAGAAAATGAATGAATGAATAAACAGGGTGTGAATTATACATTGATGATCAGGGGGTCAACTTTTTCGGTAATGTTAGTTTGTGTAATACATGCTTCAGTGAATCAAATTTATGTATTTATTTAAATTGCATCTAATTTATTAATAAAATGTATTTAAGCTTTCAGTGTTTTGTGGGATATTTAGTGTATTCTGACATACAGTATCCGATTAGCTACTTCTGAGGTCACTGTAATCTAATTTGTGCAATTTAATGCATCTAATTTGACTGTACTTTTAGGCTATATGTAGAATCAAACACCTATTTTAGGAGAAAACAGTCTTGTGAACAGTTACGTGTCTATCGGTGCTCTAGATCTGCTGGTTTCAGACTGTTGAATGAGTTTTTTCTCGCAGACTGATATGCATTCACAGTGGTATGAACCATTATAGGGGTGGTCAGATGTATATTTATATTATCTATCATTTTAATTATTAACATTATTTAAAATACAGAGCAGAGCAAATTATTTCTCAGTATTAAAGAACCTAACCCCCCACATCCCCCCCCCCAATCTATCAACTAGATTGAACATGCTTGAGAAACAATGAAATGAGTCAGAAATGTATGTCAATATATGGCATGTATGATATAAGGTTTATTATTCTTAAAGTGTTACATTTTTAATTAAAGCTAAAATGTCCTGTTTGGCTCTGATTTAAGTCGTCATCGCCGAGTTTCATTTCTATTGTCTATGCGGCATTGAGATTTATATGTGGTGCATTTATGTGTTGAAGGTTGAAGTTGTGTTGAGTAATTTAATAAATTATTGAGTAATTGAGTTACTTTTCAGACACAGTAATTAAAAATGTAGTTAGTAATTAGTAGTGAATTACTTTTTTGAAGTAATTTACCCAACACTGGGGAAATCATATTAGCAGCCAAAGACTATCAAAGTACAACATTGTTTACAGTCGATTAAATAGTGCTAATGTTATTTTGAAGTCATGCATACATGACATTTCAGACTGAATATTCAAAGTAGCATGGTAAAACATATAGGGAGCGTGTCACAAGTTGTCACTAAACGAATGTGTGAATATAAGTCCAACTGTTCCCCAATCTCCAGGATAACCGTGGCCGGGTCACCTTCTCCATTGTGCGCTCCCCGGTGGGTAACGTGTGCCACACACTCATCGACAGCTCCCGGTATCAGGGACCCTTTCTGCCTGGTTTCCGTGAGGTGAGCTCAGGCTGTCAGGGCGCAGACCGTTCCCGCTGTCCCATCACTCACTTTGACCACATCACATATGCCTGTCCGCGGAGCAGCACCGTGCACATCACTGACTGGTACCGGAGAAACTTCGGCTTCCAGAGGTTCTTCATTGACAGGTCAGCTGCCATCACACTGTAAAAAATAGCCTGGTTGCACAAATTTGTAAAATTATCAAATTAATCATGTCATAAGTGATTTTAAAGGGCACGTATGACGCTAAATCAACTATTGTAAGCTGTTTGGACAGAAGTGTGTGTAGTATAGTGTGTCCACAGTCATATTGGAGTCATATAATCACAACAAGTCTGTTTTTAAAATTCCCTGATGATAAATAGGATTCAAATCCCAGTGACTTTGGGGCCGCAATGTGACGTAGGAGTCCGGTTTCCCCCGCCCACCGATATTGATTGACAGGCGTATATTAACATGTCTTCGTAGTAACACATATACACGTCCACAGAACATTTTTTGCAAAGAAACCGGGATTAAAAGATCTGTTCCAGCGCTCTGTGATCAGCTGCACCTCAAGAATTTGTTTTACAAGTTTAAAATGTTTTTAAAACAGAGCATGTTTGTAATAAAGACTATGTAATTCTTAACCGCTAGATTCACCGCAGCCGGATGGTGTCAGTAAAGGCAAACGTGTAATTGTGTAAATACATAAATATAATCAATCAAACAGCAGAGTTGCAACACCAAATTAATCCAATGTACACCTTAAAAGTAATAATAAAAGCATCTGTGGAATCTTTAAATATAAGCGACAGTGTTAATGGCAATACCAAGGTCACGGTTCAGTTCCCAGGTAACGCATTAATGCAGTGTTAAGTGTCTGTCAGATGCAGAAATATAATAGTATTGAGTTGCAACACCAAGGTCAAGAGTTTGAATCACAGGCAGTTCATACACTGATTCAATGTATGCAATCAATGCCAGTCACTTTGGATTAAACATTGGATCTCAATGTCAAGATCTCATGCTGATTCTACCTCTTCTGGCAGAAATATTGGCAGATTCATCATTAGGTTACTAGAAAATCTTATGGAGTTGTCTGTTTGCAGGAATGAGGATGTGGACGAGGGATACGTGTTGAACCATAACGGGATCGGGCTGCGTTTGACAGCTATGGAATACTGGAAATGTAGTGAGTCGGGAGTAAAACTGCCATTTAAGGATGAAAAGGAGCCGGACTGCAAGTTTGTGATCGCAGAGTCTCTCCCTGAGCAAGGTGACATCTCAGACCTACTGCATATTAAAGGTGCACTCAGCCGATTTTGTTAAAGGGAAAACATCACTTTTATAAGGGGTTTAAACACAGTTGTGTGTCAGCAGTGTGTGAATATAACCAGCTTCTAATGGTCAAAATTAATTAATTATATTTGTTATAATCAGACTTGATATAAACAGTCTGCAGAAACACTTTGATTGACATTCTCCCTTTGTACGTGTCAGCAGAGGGGGAAAGCCCCGCCCACTAGTGCCCATCTCTCCTCATTAGCAACAGCTCTGAGTGAGAAGCAGCTGAACAATCCAAACCGCTCCATTGACTTGCTATTGTGGGAGGCTGCCTTCTTGTCCATGTGACGCTTCAAAGTGGACAAATTTAAAGGCGATTTTATGAAGTATTTCAATTTTTTAACCCTCAGATTTCCCATTTTCAATTACTTGCATCTCATCCGAATATTGTCCTATAATAACATCATATTTACACCAATAGAAAGCTTTTTAAAAACATTTAAATCAATTGAAAGAGAAAGCTTATTTATTTAGCTTCTATAAGCTAAATAAATTATAGACATTTAGAGTTACACATCACATGAAAGCTCAATAAATACGCTTTCTATTTCTACAATCTGAATCTGAGGGTTAAAAAAACCCGAAATATTGATCAAATCACCTAAATTTGTCCAGATGAAGTTCTTAGCAATGCTTAATTACTAATCAAAAATGATGTTTTGCTATACTTACAAAATAAAATGTAGAAAAATAATAATAATGGAACATAATCTTTCCTGGCAATGTATGAACTGTAAAACACGCACATGAGTGATTTATCTATATTAAAAGATCTTAATTTCTGTAAGCAGGACAATCTTTGCTGCCCCTTCTTACACAAAATATTAGTATTAACAGAAAAGTACAATTTATTATCTAAAACAGTTCCCAAATACTCCCAAATATTCTAATTATATTTCCTAATTATTGTAAATAGCAACCTGTACATTGTTCAAATCAATTTGCATAGTGCTCATTATTAATAGCAACATGTACATTATGTTCATCTATTTGTAAATCTCTGATAATAATTAATACAACCTGTGTATTATGTTCATAGTACATCCATCTGTAAATATTACCCATAGTTTTCCATAATTGCACTTATACCTGTATCCTGCACTTGCTGCTATTGCACTCTTGGTTAGACCTAAACATTGCATTTCAGATTTGCAACACACTACATTTCGTTGCCTTGTACTTGTACATGTGTAATAAGGACAATAAATCTAACCTAATCTCATTTGGAGACAGTGCATTTTGGCTAACCCCACAATTTTACCCCTGCAACATAAGAGAATTTTGTGAAACAGGGTCACAAATTTGCTAATGTTCAATTGAATTGAATGGTAATAACAAAAACAATTGTTCTTCTATTCAGTAATAATCAGACTGACCTGTCCTTCACTAGCAGATGATGTCAGTTTTATATATATTTAGTGATTTATTTCATTTTATTTCAGGCAGGAATCAGGTGGACACGTTTCTGGATGAGCACAAAGGAGCAGGAATCCAGCACATCGGCCTGTACACCGAGGACATCGTGAAAACAGCTCAAACTCTGAGTCAGGCTGGAGTTCAGTTCTTCTCTCCTCCTCCGGCGTACTACACTGAGGTCTGTGACTAAACCACATTCACACTCGATCTGTGTTTATTAAGAACGATGCACCACCAACATCTAAACACTGTCAAGCCTTCCTCGCCATAAAACATATTGGGAGAATGTCAGTCAAAGTGTTTCTGCAGACTGTTTTTATCAAGTGTGGTTATAAAAAATTTCAATAATAAATGCTTACCATTAGAGGCTGGTTATATTCACACACTGCTGACACACAGCTGTGTTTAAACCCCTTATAAAAGTGATTTTTTTTCAATATAGGTCTCCTTTAAAGCCTACTAGACAAGATTTTTATACCGAGAGCGCTTTGATGGATGTTTTTAGAAATATATCCCCGTAAAATATATTAAATAATTACATGTGTTTTCAGGTGGGGAAGCAGCAGGAGATGTTGGATGCAGGTTATGATCCTCAAACACTGAGTCGATATGGGATTCTGCTGGACACTGACATCCAGACGGACACAGACAGACGGACCACAGATAGACAATGGTAACACTGTAGATTGTGTCAAAGCAGCTTAAAGGTCCCGTGAAGTGATTTGAAATGTGCATTTTTTTTATTCAATGTTTGACGTAATCTCAACTAAAACATGAAGAGAGGGCGGGACATACAGTAGCTCCTCCCATTTAAATAAAACAGCCAATATTTGTTTTTCGCACAGCTCTGCCAGTGAGAGTGGTTGAGCTCAAGCGCATCAAATGAAAAGGAATGAGAAGCGTCTTGAAGGGGCATATGCTATAGAGCATTTGATTGGTCACGATTTGTAACTTGGTTAGTAGGGAAGTCGTTGGACAACAGTGGTTTGTTCTGTAGCCAATCAAGAAAAAAAGATTCTTAGGGGGGCTAATTGTCAGGGTTGGGGGTTGAAGGAGATGAAGCGAGGACCCAATTGCAGGAAATGAAAACGATTTTATTTAACAAAAGGAAAACAAAAAAACTTAAACCTCCCCGTGGGGGAAAAACATGGCAAAATACACACTTTACTAGACTAGACAGGACCTGGCATGACAAACTTCACGACATCCTCAATAACGACACACAGGCACTGAATTAATGACAACGGACCAGCACAGGACAAAACACACAAGGAGAATAAATGGAGAAGGCAAACCAATGAACATACAAGCGGACAGGTGAACATGATGATTGAAAACAGGATAAACTAGTAATGGGTTAACAAGGAGGGTGGGACTACACAATAGACAGGAGAGCACATGACACATAGAAACAACACAAGCCATGTGCTCACATGAAACGAGACTAGAACACGCAGCCAATAAGAGAACTCATTAACCGCGTGTTCACAAAAGACAAAGCACGCGGCGCATGTAAACATGTACCACGTGCTAAACACAACACCAACAGAAGACTGAACACAAGACACGATAAATGAAAACACTCACCGTGCACTCACACATGCAACGTGCATGTTTCATCCCAGCGCCAACCGAAACCAACTAGAGACCCTGGGAATGAAACACCACGCTGCAGACAGAACGAACATAAACACCAGGACAAGAGCGCGCATCTAGAGCACGCCCGGACCTCAAAGCCCGAGCGCAGTCACGATGGCACTCAAACAGAAACACAATGACAGAAAACGAGTGCTTGACTCGAGAAAACTCGAGCCGAGCACAACATACAGGACAAGACAGGACTAGTGTCTGGACTCTGCCACCAAAACAAGAATTTACAAGACTGGAGTGGCAGAACCCTGACACTAATCACGATTACTAGATCGAAGATGGCGCCGACGAAGATGGCCGCCTCCGTGTTGAGCTCT
>CAIGQV010019178.1:1747969-1765943 GCA_903798115.1 Danio jaintianensis | reverse complement strand
CAGTCATTTGTGTACACCAGTGACATTCTTGCTGTGGGGTGACAGTGCTAACCACTGGGCCACCGTGCCACCCTATAGAGGGGAAGGGGGGATTCTTCAAGGCGAAGATAACTTTAGTGGGGAACTCTGGTTATTTGTAGTGAGTTGGGAATCGTCTGATTGGAGAATCAGGCATTAGTTAATGCGTGACCAGCCATGTTCAATCATAATCACGTGCTCCTCTCGAATTAGTTTATAAATAAACTTCACTTAATTAAGACAAGACAAGACTTAATAAATGAAATACAAAACAATTGCTTGCATGTAAAATAGACAGTAACAGCTTGTTAAACATAATTATTGCACTGTTATTAGGGTTCTGACTCTGAAGTAAGTGAATGTGATATGAGTGAAATCCTGTCAGATTTTCTGTCCATCAGATTCAGATATTTTCAGATATTTGTCAGTGTTCAGTGTTGATCTTCTCTGTTGTGCAGCAGTTTTCAGCTTCTCCTGCAGATGGAGGTGCAGATCTCTAAACTCGCACCAGTTTCCGGCCCTCAGGCAGGGACAACAAACTCAAAACAGTGGAATTTTACAAAAACTCTTATTTAATCAGCTTCATTATCAATCTTAGACTCAATGAACAACAGCTTCACAATATGAGCACACAGTTACAGTATTTGTTTAGTGTTAGGCATAGCAATGAAGATGGTACAATTTTATGCCTAAGAGACCTATGCATAGTTTAATAAATCTGGGATCAAGAAAGACTCATTTTGAACAAGTTATAAAACGCTATGAGCTAATTGTCACATTGTGAAAACATTAAAAATTATGATTAAAAGGAGTTTGAACAGGTCTGCTCCTTCCCCCTATCCATGCATTGACTACTATTGTTTACATATACATTTTAATTAAATATTAAGACATTAATGTGATCACTCGTTGATTTAGTGTGAAAAACGAGATTAATCTCAGAGTTGTTAAGCGGTGAGCAAAACTTTCCGCGTTGTGTTTTGTGTGTTTGTTCGGTTGTGAACTGATGTGTGTTGCGTGACGGTCGGCCGAGTCTATTCAGACCTAGGGGTGTATCTTTTTCATTATAATCGGAAATATGAATCAGATTCGCAAGTGTCTCCATCATAAAGCAAAACTAATAATTTAGACTTAAGTTTATTCTGTTGTGGTGCGGTTGAAGTGGTGCAGGTGTGTATTCTTGCGTGTTTTCTGCTGTGTTTAAGTTCCGCGTCACCCGCTGCTGTGTCTGTGAGTGAGCGGGCTCGTGCGGCGGCGGTAGCGGGAGATGAGCGGTGGACGCGCGCGGGGATGAAGATGATCTGAACGGTCGTGTTTACCGGAGACCCGCCGGCCGCTGTTCCGTGAGTATACCGCCGTGTAACTGAGAAACTTCGCTGTATTTCCAGGTGATCTGGAGAGCTCGTTAGCCGTTATGCGTCAATGAGTTTCCCGCGACGCGCGCGGACGGTAGAAGCTTTTGTTCCCCGAGCGCGGAGAAACTTTCACATGGACACCGAATAAAAGTCCGTCAGACTCGATCAACAGCAGCAGACGGTCAGAATTCACTAAAAAACATTCAAAAACTCGACCTGACGATCAAACCTTAAAACAGAAACCCTTCAGCTCGAATTGAAAACTCAGATAGACTTCACAAAAGAGCTGAAATAATATTAACGTTAACTTACTGACAAGAATTCAGAGCTGATTATGAAGTAATGAGTATTAACTTCAGCATTTGTACACTTCAATATTTGTAGAACATTCAGGATCTTGCAGCTTTAAACACTTTCAGAGTATTCAGTGCTTTCAGTTTTGCTATTCAGTATTGCTTTGAGTGTTTTCTAGAGTATTCAGTATACATTGCTTGGATAGCATTAAACATTTTTGAGTTCTTCAGAAGATCTAAGGTATTTAGTATCTTATTTAGTAGGATATACAGTATTTCTTGTTTTCAGAATGATAAACACGTTGAAATGATTCAGTATCATAGGATATTTAGTATTATTTTTACTATGTACTTCAGTATTAAGTATTCAGTATCTTAGGACGTTCACTTTTTGTTGTTTTACAGTATTAAACAAGTTCAAAGTACTCAGTACTTCTAGATTATGCACTCTGTTCGGTGCTTTCAGTTTTGCTATTCAGTATTGTTTCGAGTGTTCGGTATCTTAGGATATTCAGAATTCATTATTTTTTACAGTATTAAACATTTAAGTTTTTTAGATAATTAGTATATTCAGTATGCATTGGTTTTATAGCATTAAACAGTTTTGAATTATTCAGTAGTTCTAGGGCAGGGGTGTCTAAACTCAGTCCTGGAGGGCCGGTGTCCTGCAAAGTTTAGTTCCAACCCCAATCAGACCCACCTGGGCTAGCTAATCAAGCTCTTACTAGGGTTTCTAGAAACATCCTTGCAAGTGTGTTGAGGCAATTTGGAGCTAAAATCTGCAGGACACCGAGTTTGGACACCCCTGTTCTAGGGTATTTACAATCTTAGGATATACAGTATTTGTTGTTTTCAGAGTATAAACACCTTTGAAGTTTACTTCTAGATTATTCAGTATCTTAGGATAATTAGCATTCATTAATTTTAGATTAAACATTTGTGAAGTATTCAGAATTCAGCAGAGTATGTTGTAACTTAGGGTATTCAGTTTTCACTGTTTTGAGGGTATTAAACATGTTGATAGGATTCAGTATCAAGATATTCATTAGTATTAAACATACTCGAAGTACTCTGTTCTTCTAGAGTATTCAGGATCTTAGGGCATTCACTTTTCATTTTCTTCAGAGTATTAAACACGTTCAATGTGTATTCATTGTTTTAGATATTCAGTATTCATAGTTTTTAGACTATTTAACATTTTCAAAGTACGTCTAGACTATTCAGTATCTTAGGATAATTAGCTTTCATTAATTTTAGAATAAACATTTGTGAAGTATTCAGTGCATCTAGAGCAGGGATGGGCAAACTCGGTCCTGGAGGGCCGGTGTCCAGCAAAGTTTTGTTCCAACACTAATCAAACACACCTGAACATGCTAATCAGTGTCTTCAAAATTACTAGAAAGCTATAGGCAGGTGTGTTTGATTAAGGTTGGAGCTAAACTCTGCAGGACACCGGCCCTCCAGGAGCAAGTTTGCCCATCCCTGATCTAGAGTATGCTGTATGTTAGGATATTCAATTTTCACTGTTTTGAGGGTATTAAACATGTTGATATGGATTCAGTATCATCGGATATTCAGTATTCATTATTTTAAGAGTGTTAAACATGCTCTAAGTACTCTGTTCAGTGCTTTCAGTTTTGCTGTTCAGTATTGTTTCGAGTGTTCAGTATCTTAGGATATTCAGAATTCATTATTGTTTACAGTATTAAACATTTAAGAAGTTTACTAGAGTATTCAGTATACATTGCTTGGATAGCAATAAACATTTTTGAGTTATTCAGAAGTTCTAGAGTATTCAGTATCTCAGGACATTCACTTTGATTGTGTTCAGAGTATTAAACACGTTCAAATTGTCAGTGTCTTAGGATTTTCAGTATTCATTGTTAAACTATTAAACATTTTCAAAGTATTCAGTATCTTAGGATAATTAGTGTTGATTATTTTTTAGACTATTAAACATTTGTGAAGTATTCAGTGCATCTAGAGTATGCTGTATCTTAGGATATTCAATTTCACTGTTTTGAGGGTATTAAACATGTTGATAGGATATTCAGTATTCATAGTTTTTAGAGTTAAACATTTTCAAAGTATTCAGTACTTCTAGAGTGTTCGGTATCTTAGGATAATTAGTATAATTATGTTCAGACTATTAAACATTTATGAAGTATTCAGTACATCTGCTGTATATTAGGATATTCAGAATTCATTATTTTAGATTGTTAAATGTTTATGACGTTTTCAGTACTTCTAGAGTATTCAGTATAATATTAGGATGTTCAGTTTTCATAGTATTAAACGCGTTGAAAGGAATCAGTATGGTATGAAAATTCAGCATTCATAGTTTTTAGACTATAATCCATTTTCAATATATTCAGTACTTCTACAGTATTCAATATCTTAGGATATTCGGCATTCACTAGAGTTTTGTTGATTAAGTGAAGAATTGGGAGAATTTTGCACGTCGTATTCAGTGTTATTAGATGTAACAGGAGTGATGAGTAGTAATGAGTGGCGAAATATAAACCAAAAGGGCACCACAATACATCTAATCACAATGCGAGCAGCTCTAGAGTTTCTCCAGATTGTGTTTATCCAGTTATCAGCACAAGAGCAGCTTGTTAGTTTGTGAATAGGCCGTATGCAAATGAGGGATTTTTCACTTCTGCCCGAGTTAGTGGCGAGTATCGGAGAGGAACTGCAAATAATCGTGTTCTGCCGCTCTTGTTTTGCATGTGATGCACTGAAGCGTTGTGACATGCAACACAATCTGTTCCTGGGGAAGCCAGTTTTTCCTCCCGTCGCTGCTATGAATGTGTGTTTGTTTCTCACCTCCAGCCGTCATTTTCCGCTGAACTAGCAGACGTCCTGTGTGTACGGCACCCGCAGTGTGTGTGTGTGTGTTTCATGGTAAACGGTGACTCTGTTCTGACCAAACCAGCCGGCTGTGCCTTTCACCTCATTGAAACGTGTTGATTACTTGTGTTTGCAGAGCTGCCTGTTTGTGTTTCTGCAACATTTTCACTCAGGGCAAATTCATTTCCTATTGTAGAGAATTGTTTTGGTTGATGTTTGTAGTGAATGCTTGGGTGTATCTGGGCGATAGACATCATTTTGTTATTGTTAGACATTGGAAAGCGAGCGCAGAACAGGTTTTACTGTTCCTTTGACATAGAAGAGGGAGATTTTGACCTTTGTGTAAGTGATGGTGTGCACATTTAGACACTTGTTCAAATCCCTCTGCTTATGTTTGTGTTTTTTATTCTGCTTTCAGACATGGGTTGTTGACATGACGTTGCATTTTCACTGTCACACATGACCAAACTTAAAATAATTAGTATTGTCATAATTTTATTAAATACAGTAAATGGTTAAATATTTCTGTCTCCATATACCTCTTGTTATAAATACTGCTGTGTTTTTACATATTTTGAGCCAAATCTCTAAACTGTACTACAGTGTGACTGTCCCAAGCATAGTTCAATAAATTACAGCTCTTATAAATTAAAAAGAAGATCGTAAAATCATTAATAAATACCTCAAGGCAATTAAAGTAAATGGCAATCCCTATTTTCATCCATATATTAAAAAAAAATATGCTGTGACATTATATGCTAATTATAAATCATGCAATTACACTGAAAACGTAATAGTTGAAGGACGCCATTCAAGATCATGTGATTGAAGCCCCCGTGAAGTCCATGACCTGCACATGTTCAGTTTTTGTCTCAGAAATATTTACATATTTATCTTTTTTGAATTACTATAAAATTAAGATTTGTTGTCCTTTGGTGTGACACCCGTATTAATTGAAATGTCTAACAGATCCTGAAGAAAAAAAATATATATATTATTCTAATATAAAATAAATAGTGCTATATGAAGATAAATCAACAATGAAGATAAATCACTCTCATGCTATTTGTATATTATTAAAAGTTGTTTTTCTTATTTTTTGCTCTTATTTATGTCACATCATAGATGTCCTATGGATTTATGGTACAGTTCAGTAAAAAACAAAAATAGTGAACCATTTAATAAAGTTAGTTACTTATATTTTCAGAATATTATCAAACTATCAAATTATATTAAAACTATTATTTTTACAAACATTTTTACAAAAAAAGCCCTACCTATTTGTCAACTTCTCATATAATGTACAGTCAAGCCTGAAATAATTCATACAATAATAATCATTTAATATAATAATATAGAAATTGCGTCTTTTAATAATCATTTTCACAAATGTCATTTACTCAGTGTCCTGTCTTTCACCTCATCAAATTAACATGCTGAAATACTACCTGGAACAATTAAACATCAGGATTTTATATATATATTAATTCTGCGATTTATATATTGCAATATGAATACAATTTCACTAGATTAGTTGCATGACTATTTGCAAAAATTGATCGGGATGATTCTGTAGGGTGGTGCATATGCATAAGATATAAGAAACAATCTACAAGCATAGATGAAATCAATAAAGAAAAAGATACAAATTAAATGAACAGCATTTTATTGTTTTCCGAGTAGTAAAACTATTCAGCTATACGGTAATTGAATAATCAAATGTAAAATAACACTGCAAAGTCTTCGTTTTATAAGCAATTCAATAAAATTAATTGTTTTTTAATTTGTCAAAGTTACAAACTGTACAATTTCTTAAACCTGAATGCTTTCAAAATCTTTTAAAAATCGTCTTGCGAAATGATAATAATAATAATAATCCAGAGTCAACATTGTGTATACTTGCGATGTGACTATTGCGAATGATCACATTGTGATATCGATGCTGAAACTATGTATTGTGCAGCCCTAACATACAGTCAAGGCAGAAAGTCAAAAATTATTTATACCCATTGCAAATTCTGACTTAAACTTTTATTCAAGTTTTTTTTTGGACCAGAAATGACACTGACTTCTCCCAATTGATAATAAGACAACATACAAGAGGCATCCTTGTGAAAAAAATATTTCTTTAAGGAAGTCAGAATTTGCCAGGGCTATGAATAAATTCGTGCTCGACTGTATATGCGATGAGTTGCTCTGTCTCGAGTCTGATCAGCTGAAAGGCCTTTGGACTTCAGGACGTGTTGGCGGGCCTCGTCTGATTGCACCTTTGTTGTGCTGCAGTTGTGATTTTGATAACTAGGTCACGTAATACATGCGACTGTGAACGCGTGCACTGCACTGGAAGTTCCCTTAATGAATCACAAGATTGTTTTATGAGCTTGCTGATTTTCAGTTATTGCCAGTTCCATATTTTTATCACAAGCAGACGTCAGGCTCTGAAAGGGAAGTGCTCTTCATAAGATCCTGAATCACAGGAGATTGACCAAGAATCTGTGAACGAGCACACTTTTACAACTGTGCTGACCAAATGATGATTTAAGCTTGAGAACATCAATGAAATAGTGGATTAATTATCCATTATGACAATATTGGAATGGAATAAAGTAGGGATGCACGATTTGGAGAAAAAATCTAATTGCCATTTATCTGATCAAAATTGTGATTTGCGATTTTAAAATGCGATGTACTATAATTTAATAAAAGAGATGCAGGTTTGATGTGGTGGTTTAAATAGCATCGAAGAAAGACCAAGCATAATCACAAAGTACGCTACACTATGCTACTGTTTATTTAATACCATTTTTTCAGTTATCATGACAAATTAGGAAAATAACTACAGTATTTTAAATTCAGTTAAATAAATTCTATATAAAATCTTATATATAGATATATAAAACCTTTAGATTGTTACATTTTTCACACTAATTTTTATGACATTGACGGTGCATTGACAATGCTTTCCATACACAATTTTAGATTTTACTTCACAGCACAAGACCTCTTGTATTAAAATGTATAATTTATAAATATATTTATATATTATTTTATGTGTTTAATTCAAGCAGTCCGATATATGAACTGTACCTTTAATTTTACCTGCTCAAAGAAAACACTCGTTGAATGTATTAAACAAAACTCAGGTACATGCACAGAATAACATGAGCATTTATAGCAAATAAAGTAATGTAAATATTATTCCGCTTGCTGTTTGAGCATTGTCGAGCCAGTTCTTAAACACCTTTGATTGGTCATTGTGTTCCCGCACTCTACAGAAAGGGCTGCGATTGGCTCTACTGGTCAGCGCGGCTTTGGCGTTATTCACCGATGAGTGATGCGTATATAGATAAATGGCCGCGGTTACAGTCTATAATGCGCGGTTATCACAGCTGATCCATGATAGACGCAGTGGAGAAAACTCCCGCTGCAGAGTAACACGCTCGCGTGTGTGTGGATCCACAAGAATTGCTGTAACATCCGAGAGAGGAGACGGAAACGTTACCTCACGCTAGCAGGTCAAATGTCCACACAAAGTGAGAGAGAGAGAGAGAGAGAGAGAGAGAGTTTACAGCTTTCATTTCTACAGCATAGAAATAGGGGCTCATAGGTTCTTCTGTAACAGTTGAGTAGTTGGAGCGTTTTAATTAGGCTACTCGTGCCGTAATAATCAGAATCAGAATCGGTTTTTATTGCCAAGTGTGCTTACACACACAAGGAATTTGTTTTGGCTACAGAAGCTTCCAGTGTACATAAAGTGACAAGTGACAACACAAAATAAATATGAGGAAAAAAAAATAAAATAAAATGCGACAAACATTAAACAGAGATGCAGTTAGACAATAGAGCTCTGGATGATGAATTGTTGTACAGATTTGTTATAAATATAAAGTTTTACAAGTTATAAGGTGCTGTGTACAAATGCGTAGGAGAAGTATTGCATTGTATACTGTTATAAGGTGCTGTGTACAAATGCGTATGAAAAAGTATTGCACATGTTTATTGCACAGTAGGGGAATAATTAACTGTTCATGAGGTAGATGGCCTGAGGAAAGAAACTTTTCCTGTGTCTGGCTGTTTTTGTGCTCGGTGTTCTGTAGCGCCGACCAGACGGTAACAGTTCAAACAGAAAGTGTGCTGGGTGTGAAGGGTCCAGAGTGATTTTGCGAGTCCTTTTACTCACTCTGGAAGAGTACAGTTCTTGAAGTGTAGGAAGGGTAGTGCCAGTGATTCGTTCAGCAGTCCGGACTATTCGCTGTAGCCTACGGAGGTCGGTTTTGGCAGCTGAGCCGAACCAGACGGTGATTGAAGTGCAGAGGATGGATTGGATGACAGCTGAGTAGAACTGTACGAGCAGCTCCTGTGGCAGGTTGAACTTCCTCAGCTGACGAAGGAAGTACAGTCTCTGCTGGGCTTTCTTCACAATAGAGTCTATGTGAATGTCCCACTTCAGATCCTGAGAGATGGTGGTGCCCAGGAACCTGAATGACTCTACTGCAGCCACAGTGCTGTTCATGATGGTGAGTGGGGGAAGTGCAGGGGGGTTTCTCCTAAAGTCCACTATCATCTCCACCGTTTTGAGCGTGTTCAGCTCAAGGTTGTTGCATCTGCACCATAGAGCCAGCCGCTCCACCTCCTGTCTGTATGCAGACTCATCACCGTTCTGGATGAGGCCGATAACAGTAGTGTCGTCAGCAAACCTCAAGAGTTTAATGGAGGGCTCTTTTGCAGTGCAGTCATTGGTATACAGGGAGAAGAGCAGTGGGGAGAGAACACATCCCTGGGGGGCACCGGTGCTGATGGTGCGGCTGTCGGATGTGATTTTGCCCATTCTGACTAGCTGTTGTCTGTCTGTCAGAAAGCTGGTGATCCATTGACAGACAGAGCTAGGAACAGAGAGCTGGGTCAGTTTGTACTCGAGCAATGATGGGACGATGGTGTTAAAGGCAGAACTGAAGTCCACGAACAGAATCCTTGCGTAGTCCCCTGGTTTGTCCAGATGTTGTAGGGTATAATGCAGTCCCATGTTGACTGCATCATCCACAGACCGGTTTGCTCTATAGGCAAACTGCAGGGGGTCCAGCAAAGGTCCAGTGATGTCCTTCAGATATGCTAACACCAGTCTTTCAAATGACTTCATGGCCACAGATGTTAAGGCAACAGGTCTGTAGTCATTGAGTCCTGTGATCTTTGGCTTCTTCTGGATTGGGATGATGGTGGAGCATTTGAAGCAGGATGGAACTTTGCGCTGTTCCAGTGATCTGTTGAAGATCTGTGAGAAAATGGGAGCCAGCTGGTCAGCGCAGGTTCTCAGACAGGCTGGTGAAACACCATCTGGGCCAGGTGCTTTCCTTCTCTTCTGCTTCCTGAAGATCTGACGCACATTATCCTCACTGATCTGAAGTGCAGGGGGGGGGGAGAGAGATGGCTGGAGGTGTTGATGGCTGTGTAGAGAGATCGTCAGGGTGGGTGTGGGGTGTCTCAAATCTACAGTAGAACTTATTCAGCTCGTTTGCAAGTTGTTTACTGCCATCAATGCTGGGGGATGGTGTCTTGTAGTTTGTGATGTCTTTCAGGCCTTTCCACACTGATGCCGGGTCGTTGGCAGAAAACTGGTTTTCCAGCTTTTTGGCATAGCTCTTCTTAGCCACACCAATCTCCTTTGTCAGTGTGTTCCTTGCCTGATTGTACAAGACCCTGTCCCCACTCCTGTAGGCATCCTCTTTGGCCTGACGAAGCTGTCTAAGTTTTGGTGTGAACCATGGTTTATCATTGTTAAATGATAAGTAGGTCCTGGTAGGGATGCATAGCTCCTCACAGAAACTGATGTATGATGTTACGGTATCTGTGAGTTCGTCGAGGTCGGTGGCTGCAGCTTCAAAAACACTCCAGTCAGTGCATTCAAAACAGCCTTGTAAGGCCTGTTCTGTGTCGTTGGTCCATCTCTTAACAGTCCTTAATACTGGCTTAGTAGTTTTAAGCTTTTGTCTGTAAGTTGGTATAAGATGAACCAGGCAGTGGTCGGAGAGTCCTAGAGCTGCTCTGGCGACGGAACGATATGCATCCTTTATTGTGGTGTAGCAATGGTCCAAAATATTATTGTCTCTGGTGGGGCATGTAATGTGCTGTTTGAATTTAGGCATCTCATGTGTGAGTTTCGCCTGATTAAAGTCACCGAGAATGATAAAAACAGAGTCCGGGTGTTGTTGTTCTGTCTCTGTGATCAGATCAGCCAGCTGTTGCAGTGCAGTACTCACGTGTGCTTGCGGTGGAATATAAACACCGATGAGAATGAACGAGGAAAACTCCCGCGGCGAGTAGAACGGCTTACAGTTAATGAAAAGCACTTCCACGTCAGGACAGCACATCTTCTTTAACACAGTTACATCCGTACACCACCTTCTGTTGATGTAAAAGCATGTCCCACCACCGCGCGTTTTGCCCGTTGACTCCGTATCACGGTCCGCTCTTTACAGCTGAAAGTCCGGTAGGTGTAACGCGCTGTCCGGAATGGCTTCGTTCAGCCAGGTTTCCGTGAAACACAGAGCAGCAGAGTTGGTAAAGTTCTTGTTTCTGCGTGCGAGCAAAAGTAGTTCGTCCATTTTGTTAGGAAGAGAGCGGAGATTCGCCAGATGGATGCTCGGCAGCGCCGTTCTGAAGCCGCGCTGTCTGAGCCTGACGAGCGCGCCGGCTCGCTTCCCACGCCTGCGCGTCCTGTAGCGTTTCCCTAGTGCAGCTGCTCCGCCGACAACAATGTTCAGCAAAACGCCAGAGAAATCAAAAACCGGTTGGTGATTAATTGGAGTGTACTGCCGAATGTTCAGCAGCTCGTCCCTGGAATAACTGATCTCGTACGATGAACATAAAACAGGACAAACGAACAAAAACAGTGCAAAAACTGGAGAGCTCCACACCGAGGCGGCCATCCGCGGCGCCATCTTATGACGTAATATATCATAATAATCGTAATAATCACAGTTTTTGCAATTTGAAAATCGCAAATCGGTTTAAAAACAATTAATCATTCAGGCCTAGAATAAAGTAATTCTTAATAGGGCTGCACGATATTGGAAAATCTAACAATGCAATGTTGACTTTTTCTGCAATTTATATATATTGCAATTTAATTTCACTGAATATCTCTATTTGGAAAGATTTTATCGTTTTAGATTCACCACGTTTACATGGACACAAATAATCCGATTTTAATATGATTAAGACAATACTCTGATTAATACTCGACCATGTAAACAGCGATTTTTGATTAATTTAATCCGATTAAAGTCATAATCAAACTAAACAGAAATCGGATATAGACATGTGGAGTAAGCCGGTTTTAGTGGCATTACTGAAGTGCAGTACAGACATGTAAACACCGCAATCAAACTATTACCGTCATGTAGGACTTTTCGCAGTGCGTCAGGATAGTCTACACACACACACACGGCTGTTTGACACTATTCTCTGCACCTACCGAGTCAGTGAAGGACCACAGACACCACGAAATGCGGAGGTTTTTTTCCCATACGGCGTGCGGAATCAAACTCCATTAAAACAACACTCTTCCAGCAGTTCATACTCGCATCCAATATCTCGTTTGCGACGAGGGGTATGCATGAAATGTTCCTGAATGAAAGGGAAAGTGCCGAACTGCAGTTAAAGTCGACAAATTAAAAATGAAATACCCGGAATTACATGAAACTCCGGAGGTAACGTGGAAAGCGCGGTGACGCAATGACGTTCATCGAATTATGTGCTATAACATGTAAAACGGTGTCACGAAAGGAACATTCAAAAAGCAACTCATGTAAACACCATCATATTATTGTCTTATTAAGATTAAGGCAAATAATTTGATTACTGATGTCCATGTAAACGTAGTCAATGATTGGGATGATTCTGTTTGGGAGTGCTTCTGCATAAAATATAATAAACAATCTACAAGCATAGATAAATACTATAATTATACAAAATAAAATAATGCTTTATGATTTTCTGAGGAGTCTAACAGTATTCAGGTGCAGTAACTGAATAATCAGATGTAAAATAATACTGCATAGATGAATGCATTGTATAAATAATTCAATGAAATTTATCGTTATTAAAGTTACAAATGGTACAGTTTCTTATGCTTTTAAAATCCTCATACAGTCACAGGCCTCAAAAACACATGCAAATGATGAACTATAATCCAGACTCAACATTGCATATCCTGCGATGTGACTATTGCGAATGATCACATTGTGATATTGATGCTGAAACAATATATTGTGCAGCCCTAATTCATTTATAATTTATTCCCTATATTCCAGGTCTTCAGTACTCACATGCTGCTTTTTCTGTGTAAATGTAAGATAGTGTAAAATGTTATTTATATTTACTCAAAATCAACCCTTTTATTTAGCTAAATTTTTATTTTTAGTCACCATGTGTGCTATAACACTTGAACAAATGCAATTGGTTTGTCTAGTGCAGGGGTGCCCAAACTTTTTCTTATAAAGGGCCAAAAACCAAACTTGTTTGTCCTAATTTATTTAATTATATTTAAAAATTACTAGAAAATATTGCTTTATATTAACTAATTTAACTAAGAAGATATTTTGAAAAAAGCTGAAAACCGGTAACCATTGACTTCCATTGTGTTTGTTTTTACTTAACATGAAAGTCAATGGTTACCGGTTTTCAGCTTTCTTCAGAGTATCTTCTTTTGTGTTCAACAGAATAAAGAAACTCATAAAGGTTTATAACCACTTGAGGGTGAGTAAATAGTGAGTACATCCTCATTTTTGAGTGAACTATGCCTTTAAGACGTGTTTAAGAATGAGGCACAGATGTTCACGACACGTGCCTTCAGTTTAGTAGGTGAAACGTGCAAGACACAGACAGCAGTAAATGGCATAAAATTCAGTCTGTTCTTCAGACAAATCATCATGTGCTCTATAATTCACTTTAGGTCACAGGTCATGTGAACTACCCTTACGGTTTGTGGTCATTTTTGCAGACTGACACTATGCAAAATGAACTTTCTGCTGAACTTGTGTCTGAAAATATAATGTCAGTCTTTCTGGATGAAGTTGAGGATGTTTTCAGGTGAGCGTGTGTTTACCATCAGTGAGTTTGTGGAGAGCACATGAATGCCGTCTTTGTGTGTGTCGCTGTGCCTCTCTGTGCAAATGTGGGTTATTGCCTGGTAACAATTTAACCAGCGGCCCATTTCCAGATAAACATACAGTAAAACAAACTCTTGCACAGGCCCGTTTATTGACGCTTCTTCACATTTTTTGTGAGCAGCCGCAAGTCTGAAGTGAACGTGAGGTTTTCTCTAATGAAATGAGACGTTGTGCGCGTCTTGTCTTTGTGTTTATGTTAAGCGGTCGGGCAGCTGCGTCTTATGAAAGCATCCACTAAGCATTTTTTCGCTGGGTCCTTTACGCTTGCTATTGTGAAAGCTAACCCAATGGGTTTGGCACTTTTTGCGCTCCTTGACGGCCTGTAAACTTGGGTTTGAAGCTCTTGGCTCTCGTCGTCTGCTTGGAGTAGAGCTTCATTTCTACAAGTGTTTCACAATTGGATCTGTGATGTTTTTGTTGCTCATAAACAGCCCGCGGCTGCGCCTATCCTTCTAGTTTAGTTTGCTTTGGCCCAGAACTCGCAGCGAGCTCATATGACTAATTGATTCACTGCAAAAGCCCTGAAACCCTGGCCGCCAGCGACAGGCAGGTGCTGAATGGAGCTGCGCTTTTGCCCTTTTCTGGAGGGGTTTTTTATTCACGCTTTTGGTTTTGAGAAGATTTATGTTCAGAATGAGCTGGCGTTCAGCGTGAGCTTTGGGAACGAAACGTTAGACCTCATGGGTGTGTTCGCCCAGACGGCCCAGTGTTTCTCAATCTGCCCATAATACTCTGTGTTTTTTTTAGTGATAAACTTTCCTTTTCTGGATCTCTGGGTCTTTCCCGAATGCAGTCATACAATATATCGTTTCAGCATTGATATCACAATCATTCACAATAGTCACATCACAGGATACGCAGTGTTGAGTCTGGATTAAAATTGATCACTTTGCTACTAGGGCTGGGCGATTAATCGAAAAGTAATCGAAATCGACATTCAGAACCTATAATCGATCTAATTTTTTCAGGTCAATTTTTTCAATTACTTTCCCTACCGCGTGTGGAGTCACATGACCCCGCTCTGTTAAGGCTGATTTAAACTTCTGTGTCGAACACACAGGTATAGTCCGGCGCAGCTTTTATGCAGTTGCATACCCGCGCACCTCTCAAAAAACGTAACTACACGTTGCACTATGAAGATTATGGTTATGTTCGGTAATATGCCTCAGTGAACCAAATTCATCTATTTAATTCAATTACATCTAATTTGTTAATCAAACTTGTTATTATGTTTTCAGTGTTTTGAGGGATATTGAGTGGTTCTCAATGACATTTGGGATTTTAAATAAACGGTGACAGGTTTGATTTCCTGCACCTATTAATGGATGACCATGAAAAACTGCACATATTTTTTATTTTACTGTTTAACTTTCATGTGCGAGCCAGTGTGTGATAAAATACAAACTATGCATCTAGTTTTACAGACACCTACAAATACAAACATATTTATGTTTTGTGAACACTTACACTGTCTGTTGGTGCTCTAGATTTGCAGGTTTCAAACTGATGGATTAATATTTTTGGAGCAAACATGCATTCACAATGGTATGAATGAACCATTATAGGGGTGGTCATATGTATATTGAAGTTAACTATTATTTTAATTATTAATATTATTTAAGATACAGATCAGAGCAAACTATTTCTTAACTATTAAAGAGCAGACCCCCCCATACATCTTGTTTTGATGTCCTTCAGGGGGGGATCAAGCGTTAATTAGGGGGGTCAGACGCCCCCAAACCTCCCTGTAATTTGCACTCTGTGTGCAGTATTATTTTACATTTGATTATTCAATATTTGCATACCCTGTTAGACTCCTCGGAAAACAACAAAACACTGTTTATTTAGTTTGTGTCTTTTTTTTCTTGAATATTTATATATATATATTTTTTATAATATACCTTATTATTCATATTTATATATGCTTGTAGATTGTTTATTATATCTTATGCAAACAAAGTCATACCAATCAATCTAAAATCATCTAGTGAAATTGTATTAATATTGCAATATATATTGCAGAATAAATAAAATATTACAATGTAAGAATTTTCCAATATCGTGCAACCCTGAATCATACTCTGCTGCTCTGAAAACACCTTTATTCTAAGAGCGACTCATCATGTTTTTGGGGGCTGTTTTTTACTATTACTATAATTTGCCTAAGTAGAAAGTCATTAACATGCCAGAATCACAGAAGAATGAGGACACGGTGCCTGCGGCTCACAAACTGTCATGAAGAATCTGACATGTTTTCCCTTGTCAATCCTCGGCTCAGTTTCACGAGTCTCTCTTGCACTTTAACGATCTTCGTTATTCTGTTACACACATCATTATAGGCTTCTGTAAAATTCCTTAAGGTTGAAAAATTCAGTTTGAATTCTTCTGCAACGTTCCCATCTGTATGGCTTACATGCATGCAGTTTGGTGCAGCATTACATCGTGGTCCTGACAACACGTGATGCTTCAAGCAATTAGGCCCATCACGATATCTATTTTTTGTTGTACGATATATTGCACCAAAATATATTGCGATAAACGATATTATTTTATGCCACTCATTATATAATGCCAGAATGACAATATAATGTCATCATAATGCAAGTACACTTTTCCAAACAACACATCATATTTTATTCTGCAGAATATTTCATTTAATTATAGTCATTTTAATAATGAGGCATTGGCATCAGAATGTGAGAACACATATCCTAAATAAATAATAGTAAATGTTAACACAAAAGTGCAAGCTAAAAAGTAACAGAGGCTGTGATATCTGCTACCAGATCTATTTTCAGTCGTCAGACACCCACATGAAAATATACTACACTAATTTATAGTAAATACTACAGTGTATTTAACCATACTGACACTGACACTCCAATAGAGATAGAGATGTTGCACAATCAGCTTAAATGTTGCTAGAATTGGTTTTTATGTATGGGTGATATATATTGCATCACCAAAAATGATTGAGGTCATGTCCATGTGTTGTGCAATAATCGATATATTGATTATTGTGACAGACCTACAAGCAATTTGACAAGAAACATTTAATACTGCACGCATTCAGAAGCGCAGAATAGTGCACTGCACACCCATTTGAAATAAGGTTTATAATCTTATTAATATATAAAACATCTTATCTCTTAACATTATTAAAAGTACATGCTGAGTGACTTCTATTTACTGCTTTGCACAGTCAAAGTTCCAACATTCATGTATAAGCTTTGTTTGCTAGTTAGTTTATTTGAAAGATCTAACATAAGCTATCTGCTATCATATTGATAAATGCCATTTAAAATGGTCTTCAATCTCACATCAGTAGCATAAATAAAGCACATAATCAGCACCTGAGGTGATTATTGTCTTAGTTTATTCAATTAAATTCAAGTTTATTTATATAGCGCTTTTTACAATAATTATTGTTTCAAAGCAGCTTTACAAAAGGTGCACATTATTGCATTTTAATCAAATTAAGTTAAAGTTACAATCAAATACAAGTTATTATATACAGACATAGTTACCCTGCAATTTTATAACATATAGGTGATGTCTGTGTACGTTTAATGAATTAAGTTTGTGTTGTCCTCGAAGCCCTAGTTTATGCTGTTGTTCAGCCGCAACGTTTCAGAATTAGAAACCGTTTAAAAAAAAAAAAAAAATGGTGCATTGCTGTTGCAGATAGCTATGAAATAAACTTCTTTTAACATGGAAAATAGTCACAGCGTTGCATCACATGTAGTTAGGACACAGTGTTATTCGTGTATATGCGTGTAAGCCAGTGTTTTCAGAGGAGGATGTAAAGACTTCAGCTTCTCTCTGTTCCTCATGTGAGAGAAAGTCGTCTGTGTTTCAACAATATTTGATTAAGTAAAGGATGATGGAGGTTTTTAACCCTTGTGTGTACTGTTGGGTTGTTTTAATCCACTCTGGATTTTTTGTTGGGTTGTTTTAATCCATTTCGAGTCTTCGTTTGGCCACAGCTTTCTCTGTGTGGCAGCAAATGTGATGATTTTTGGTGACAAATCATATTTTGACACATATTTTGGGGAAATGCTTGAAAAAACTCATCAATAGACTCTGGGCAAATTTACTACCCTTTCGTTATGTTGGTGGCTGTTTTTGCCCCATTGGCTTCCATTGACTTCCATTATAACCACATTGTTTGATTACAAAACCATGACACCATATAATCATGCATTCTTGATTGTTGGTGGTTTTCCCTATTGGGAAGAGGTCAAATGTTTAGTTTTTACTGTTGATCATCAGTTACAGTGCAAAAAAA
>CAIGQV010019178.1:1718036-1742969 GCA_903798115.1 Danio jaintianensis | reverse complement strand
TCCAGTCACCAGACATGAACATTATTGAGCATGTCTGGGGTAAGATGAAGGAGGAGGCATTGAAGATGAATCCAAAGAATCTTGATGAACTCTGGGAGTCCTGCAAGAATGCTTTCTTTGCCGTTTCAGATGACTTTATTAATCAGTGATTTGAGTCATTGCAGAGATGTATGGATGCAGTCCTCCAAGCTCATTGGAGTCAGACACAATATTCATTCTTGTTCCACTGCACCATGACTTTATATTCTTTACTGGACATTATTTCTGTTCAGTGACAAGACTTTTATCTAAGCAAAGTCAGACCTTACTGTCCTAATTAAATCATTCAAAATCAAGGCATAATCATATTTTATTGTGGTAAAATAAGCGTAATCTAGAGGCCTTTCATTTAAGCCACTTCTGATACCAAATGATCAACTAGAAGTCAAGTTATTATTTGTTGTTCCTAAAACTTGGATAGGCGACAAGAGTTTTGTCAGGTAGTGTATATTGTGTCCAATGGGGAAAAAAAGCAGTTTTTTTTTTTTTACCAAGACATTTAAAAAGAACTTATTTTAGAGCAGTAATCACAATACCGTAATATTTATCATACCATCAGAATCATATACTGGCCCATGCCTACCATTGTCTGACCAAAAAAGACCAAAGAGGATTATCTGACGCTCCTGTTGTGTGTGTGTGCGCAGGTGAAGGGTTCGGTGTGATGTCGGATCGGCTATGAGCTTCTCTACAACTGTACTGCACTGGAATGGACCGTGGCAAAGATGTGTGTTGCCATGGTAATAATTCACACTAAAACACTGGAAAAGGCGGCGGTCGACGATGTAACATCCAAAGCGTCTCTGCAGCCGGTAAGATACGCCACATTAGATGTCTAGATAGATGTCAAGCCTCATGTATAATTCAGCTGCAGTAATGATCACTGGTGCCCTCGAGAGGATTTCAGCTGCTTATAGTGACACCGCAGAGTTTGGCTCCTGTTCCATGCAGAGAAACTTAAAGGGATAGTTCACCCAAAAATGAATATGAACTCACTATTTACTCTCCTTTAAGTGGTTTCAAGGTGTGACTTGGCACCTCCGTGAAGTTGGCCTCCCACCCAACACATAACGCCGGCATAATAGTCTCAATTGTTTGTGCTGCAAAAATATTAGTGTGTGCTGTTTTGGTTTTTGAGATATTAAAATAATATTTGTAGGTCATTCAGCGGTCACGCTGATGTGCCGGTGAAAGTTCTGTTTGTGCTGTTTCCGTTATTAGAATATTGCACATTTAGTTGTGGACGATGACGTCACCAGCCCCTCAACATGCTCCAAATTTAAGCAACATAGTCTTGTTCATTTGTGCTTCGTTTGTGCTGGTTTGGGCCAACTTCACGGAGCAATTTTAGGCTTGTTACTGGGATTTTATGCATGCTTGTAATTCTCTGCA
Source organism: Danio jaintianensis (assembly GCA_903798115.1). Taxonomy (NCBI): domain Eukaryota; kingdom Metazoa; phylum Chordata; class Actinopteri; order Cypriniformes; family Danionidae; genus Danio; species Danio jaintianensis. The sequence goes on along the minus strand of CAIGQV010019178.1, from coordinate 1,741,538 downwards.
TTTTAATTTGTTGTTGTAAATCTTGTTTAAGAAAAGCGCATGATAAATAAAATGTATTATTATGTCAACTCTAATAGCCTAGTGGGAGTGTGCGTCAACATTTAGCACTGAGGTGCTCACGGTGACCCGAGTTAGATTCCCGGCTCGAGGTACTTTGCAGATCCTTTCCCCCTCCTTGCTCCTCATGTATTCCTGTCCCAACTCCAATGTCCTATACAATAAAGGTGAAAACCCCTACAAATATAATTATATAAAAAAAGTATTATTATTATTATTATTTGTGTTAAACACTAAATAAGTTGCTTAGAAGACTGTTAGAAACCTTTAACCTTAAAACTGTTTTAGATTTTTATCTTATATATTCTTATTATTTATGTATTTTATCTTATGTATTTTGTAATGCTGTTGATGTGTATTTATTGTTATAATTTTTAAAATTATTTATTTATTATTTATTTTATTATTACAGTGGTCCCTCGTTTATCGCGGGAGTTACGTTGTGAAAATAACCCGCAATAGGCGAAATCCGCAAAGTAGTCCGCTTTATTTTTTACAATTATTATAGATGTTTTAAGGCTGTAAAACCCCTCACTGCACACTTTATACTCTTTTCTCAGACAGGCATTAACATTTTTACACTTTTCTCTCTTGTTTAAACACTCTCAAAGTTCAAACCTTCGTAGAAAAATGAGTCTAGTATTGTAGAATGAAACCAAAGAGTAAAACTTGTTGTCAGGCGCAAACATTCATCGCTGTCAGCAGAAGGTTCATAAAGCTTTTTAGCTTTTGTGCGGATCATATTGGCATCCAGCGTCATGTTCTGCTTCCTGCAGTCACTGATCCACAAAGCGAAAGCAGACTCCATCTTTAAGGGGGTCGTACAGCGAATGCGCCGCGCACATGACCAATTTAAAATGAAACTATTCAGATGGCGCTCTGTGGCGCGGCAGAAATATGAACAGTGTCCTGAGTCGTAGCTGCGCACCGCAGACAGCTGCCGACTTGTGGCACCAGTGTGCGTACCCTGATATAAACCTTTGTTTACAATTCTAAAATGCATGGTGCGGCGCATACGATGTGCGACCCCCTTTACGATGGTCTTGCTGCGGACAGTTACAACCCTTTTTGCATCCTTGTTGAAACTGCTAGCGAGCTGAATGCATTCTGTACTGTACAGAAGACACGGAAGACATTGATTGACAGTGGTCTACAGCCAATCAGGACGCAGAAAAAAATGCGCTGTACACAAAAAAAATAGGCATGTCAAATTGCATTAAAAAAAATCACTGCGGGCCACAAATGGTGAACCGCGTTAAACGAGGGACCACTGTCTAGAAAAGTGATATTTATAAAATGTTGTAAATTTGATCTAGTTTTGCCATAAAATAGCCAGAGAAGCTGATATGGCCATAAATTCAAAACTCTCTCTCTCTCTCTCAATTCAATTAAATTCAATTCAATAATTGCTTTATTGGCATGACAAATGTTACAAATGTATTGCCAAAGCATTTATAAAGTTTACATTAAAAAAATAAATAAATAAAAGAACATACATATATTTTAAAAAAGCAAACAGTAAACACAGTAAATAGTAGTAGTAATAGTAGCAGTAAAAAAAAAAAGAAAAAAAAGATATATACATAAAATAATTAAATAAATAATATATCATATTATTATTATTATTCAATATATCATATATTATTCAATATATCATATTCATTTATATCATATTATTCATATATATATATATATATATATATATATAAAAAATAGATCAGAATACACTGTACATTTAACAATCAACATTTTAGGATAAAACAGTAATAAAAACAAAAATAATCAGTATATTTACAATGATTCATTTATAATAATCTGCCTGTGTGTGTGCGTGTGCGTGTGCGTGTGTGTGTGTTTGCAAGCGCATCACTGATGTTTTTATTGGTCTCCTCTCTCTCTCTGTGACAGGCATTAATGTATTGTGCCGCTAGAAGGATACAGTCAGTTTTTTCCCCTAGTAAATACTGCAGTTGTGTTGTATTGTCTACCTCAGTGAATTGAGGGTAAATGCTCTGGAGTTTGGGGTAGAATGTTTCTCTGATGTGCTGATAGTTTGTGCAGCGGGTGAGGAAGTGTTCCTCCGTCTCCACCTCTGCCTGGGCACAGTGTGGGCAGATGCGGCTCTCTCTGGGTTGCCAGTTCTGTCTGTATCGGCCCGTCTCTACAGTCAGACTGTGAGCACTCAGCCTGTATTTGGTCAGTGTTGCTCTTAATTTACTGTCCTTTACTGCACTCAGATATGTTGCTGTCGTATAATCTCTATTTAGGTCTAAATAACATTGAAGTTTACTTTGTTTTCCTGCTGCTTCATTCCAGTAAATCAGATACTCTCCTTTTCGTGCATTTATCATTTGATTGGGCTTAATGTTGTGGATGAGCATGTCCGTGTCCTGATGCTGCCTGCTGTTAGTCATATTTGCTATGTTGGTTTGTGTTTGCAGCTTCAGGACCATCTGAATCAGGGGGCTTTTTTCAGTGTCCATTTCTTGGTTTTTGAGGGCTTTAAAATGATAAGAGTTGGGGTCACTCATTTTTATGTGTTTCCAAAATTTGACGGCCCGTTTCTCAATGCGCATGAGTAGAGGATACTGGCCTAATTCTGCCCTGCATGCATTGCTGGGTGTGTTCCTCTGTACCCTGAGGATGCTCCTACAGAACTCTGCATGTAGGCTTTCAATTGGATTTTTATCCCACTTATCAAACTCATGACTGAGGAGAGGACCCCACACCTCACTCCCGTATAGCACTATAGGTTCAATCACAGACTGGAAAATTTTGAGCCAGAATCCAACTGGAATTTCTATTTGTGTTGATTTTTTTAATGGCGTAAAAAGCCCTTCTTGCTTTCTCTTTCAGTTCATTCACAGCCAAATTTAGTCTTCCATTAGCACTTATTTTCAACCCAAGGTATGTGTAGCTTGTGGCAGGTTCAATTTTTGTCATACCAAGGGTGAAGCTGTGTTTCTTTCCCTGACATCTGGGTTTTTTCTGGAATATTAGGGTTTTGGTTTTCTTTGGGTTAACGGTCAGGGCCCAGGTCTGACAGAAGCTGTGCAGGATATCCAGCTGCTGCTGTAGACCCTCTTCTGTTGGCGACAGCAGCACCAGATCATCTGCAAACAGCAGGAACTTCACACTGGAGTCGTATAGTGTGAGACCCGGCGTATCTGCTTGCTCTAGGAACATTGCTAATTGATTGATGTAAATATTGAAGAGGGTCGGTGACAGTGGACAGCCCTGTCTCACACCCCGTCCCTGAGTGAAGAATTCTGTTCGCTTATTTCCAATTTTAATTGCGCACTGATTGTTGGAATACATTGTTTTTATAATGTCGTATGTTTTACCGCCAATACCTGATTCTAGACGTTTAGACAGCAGACCTTCATGCCAAATTGAATCAAACGCTTTCTGAAAATCTACAAAGCAAGCAAATATTTTGTTTTTGTTTTGATTGACATATTTGTCAATCAGAGTCTGAAGGGTGAAGATATGATCTGATGTTCTGTAATTTGGCAGAAACCCAATCTGACTTTTGCTGAGGACGTTGTGCTCTGTAAGGAAGCCTATGAGTCTGGTGTTGATGATGCTGCAGAACAGCTTCCCCAGATTACTGCTCACACAGATGCCTCTGTAATTGTTAGGGTCTGATTTGTCTCCACTTTTGAATATGGGTGTTATTAATCCTTTATTCCATATGTCAGGAAAATGACCAACACTCAGAACCAAATTGAACAGTTTCATTATAGCCAATTGGAATTTGTGATTTATGTTTTTAATCATTTCATTAAGGATACCGTCTGGACCACTTGCCTTTTTTATTTGTAGGACTTGTATTTTATGTTAGCTCTTTTTCTGTGATTGGGTAGTCCAACGGATTTTGGTATTTGCCAAATATTTGCTCTGTATGGGTTAATTTATTATATATATGCGACTGTTCCGTACTCATGTTTATTTTACTAAACAGTTTTTCAAAGTGGTTTTTCCAGGTGTCTCCATTTTGTATTGTTAGCTGTTCATGTTTCTTTTTATTAAGGAGGTTCCAGTTGTCCCAGAAATTACTTGAATCCACAGATTCTTCAATTGTTTTGAGCTGTTTTTGGATGTACTCTTCTTTCTTTTTTCTGATTGTGTTTTTATATTTTTTAAGCTCCTCGCAGTACCGAAGACGTACATCTGTATTCTCTGGTTGTCTGTGTTTTTGATTTGCTAGTTGTCTTAAGTTTTTCCTTATTGTTTTACAATCAAAGTCATACCATTTTTCATTCTCTTGTTTTTGTTCAAAAGTTTTCTTAGTAGTTTTAATATTAGACATCGTTGCCAAATAATCAAATATGTAATTTATGTTTTCTACAGCTAGATTAACACCATCTCCATTAGGAAGATAACTATTTTCCATAAATTCATCCAAAAGTAAACCTATTTGGGGGTCTTCAATTGTGTTACTGTATTTTTCAGAGCTGTCTTGTACCCATCTATAATTATTTATAATGTTATACAATTTACTGGATTGTGAAAATATATTAGTATTCTTGTTCCTTTTTATATAAAGTGTAATTTGGCTGTGATCTGATAGAGGTGTTAGTGGTTTTACAGTGAATGCACTGAAAGAGAACAGATCTAAATCTGTCATCATGTAGTCAACTGTTGAGCTACCGAGAAATGAGCTGTAGGTGTATCTCCCCAGAGAGTCTCCTCTCACCCTGCCATTGACCAGATACAGACAGAGGCTTCGACAGAGCTCAAGTAGGAGCTTTCCGTTCTTATTTATTTGGGCATCAGAGTTATTCCTAGAGGTATTTACACTGTTTTGTTGATAACTCTGTCCAAATATGTACTTATTCCCACTGTTTGTGGTACAGTCAGTTAAGGACCCTATTCTAGCGTTGAGATCTCCACACAGTAGCACACTTCCCTGGGCCTGGAAGTGGATTATTTGAGTCTGGATGGTCTCAAAGATGTTTTCATTATAGTATGGAGATTCGGATGGAGGAATGTAAAGAGCACATAAGAATATGTCCTTTTTCGTTTGACTGAGCTGATTGTCTATTTTGAGCCAGATATGAGATTCTTCTTTTTTAATTAATTTGATGTATTTATCGATTTGGAGTTTGTGCCAGATTATTGTGCCCCCCGAATCTCTACCATGTTTAATTTTTTCATGTTTTTTAGATGAAATAAATATTTCACGGTATCCTGGGGGACAAAGAGTGACCTCATCAGTTCTGCGCCATGTTTCCTGAAGTATTATGATGTCTATGTCTGAAATGTTTTCTTAAAATCCAAGGTGTTGACTTTACACCTCTCTCACCTGCTCTCTCTCTCTCTCTCTCTGAAACCTGTAACCACTGACTTCTATGGGAGGACAACATCATTTTTCAAAATGTCTTCTTTTGTGTTAAACAGAAAAAAGAATGAAGGGAGAGTAAACAATGGCAGAATTTTCAGTTTAAAGCAAAACAACATAAAGGAAGATATACTGTAGAATGTTGAAAAAGACCTCCATAGTAATTTCAACTGTTCAGTGTTATTTTCTGCTTGGTATTTATTTGTGAAATTGACTACACCAAATCTACACCCATTTCTTCTGGATGTTCTAGAGTAGATTGAGCAATCAAGTGATATTTGTAAGGAATTGGATGCAAGTATGGCTGTTTATAAAGCACATAGCGCCATCTGCTGTTACAAACTACACTCAGAATCGATTCAAGAGAGAATAGGGATGCATTTAGGAAATCTCTGGATTAATGCTGAATCAATTTCTTAAACAATTCATTTTTTCACGGCTCTAGTCAGTATGCAGACGTAGAGGTTTCTGTCTTGTCTATCTGAACTCTGATCTGTCTGTGTGTTTCTACAGCAGGAGCCGCTGACCATGAGCCAGGGGACGGCTCTGTTCTCCTGTGGAATCATGGGTAAGTGCAGATATTCATAACCATATGCTGATTCCTCTTTCTGTTCTGCATTTTCCCTTCACTGATTGGATCAGCGTATCCTCCTCACCTGCAGGAACCAGCAAAAACAGAAAGTCCTCAACATCTGTTCATTTGTGTTTTCGTCTTACGCCTGATACCCGCAAGGCCTAGTTTTAGATGCCACAGGTGCATGTGAATGTCAGCCAGTGTCATGAGTAAGCCATGTCTGTGTGCCTCCATTGTTCTGCTGTTTTTATCTTGCAGAAAACAGAGGTAGTAAAATAATGGAGGCTTTGGTCTTTGGGTGGAATAAACACAGATCGCAGCCGAAAACAGATCAATAGTGTTTTGTGCTGCTGTTAGGTTGGCACCAGATTGTCTGCGATGGCACATAACCCCTTGCCCACAGCGCTGAATTCTGGGTAGGTGGCCTATTGTGCTGCTGCGTGCCCACGGCCAATGCATTTTGGTTGTGACTTGGAAAAAATCCCCCTCCGCATAGAGACACACTTCAGTTCTGACACACCTGAGCATCAGTCACTAGCTATGTTTTCATCTGCCTATTTTTATCAGGGTGTCCGCAGTGTCTTAAAGTATTAAAGGTTAATAAATCTATTTAGAGAAATTTAAGGCCCTTAAAAAGTATTGAATGCCATTTTGGGTGGCACGGTGGCTCAGTGGTTAGCACTGTCACCTCACAGCAAGAAGGTCGCTGGTTCGACTTCCGGCTGGGTCAGTTGGCATTTCTGTGTGGAGTTTGCATGTTCTCCCCGTGTTGGCGTGGGTTTCCTCCGGGTGCTCCGGTTTGACATCACGCTACTTTTTACTGCAGTAACCGAGGCAACACCGTTATTCCTGCAGTTCTATAGGCGCCCCCTGCTGGATTAGCATTTTTTTTTTCAGTAAATGAATAATGTTTGAGTTCAGGACTAGTTTCTTACAATCACTATTTAGTAAATATACTGTACGTTAAAATGTTACCTGTCTTACCGGTCTTAAAAAAGGTCTTAGGAGGTATTGAGTTTCACTCTCTGATTCCTGTATATACCTTGTGTATGCACATCTTGGGATATTGCATAAAAAAATGCATAATGGAAACGCAAACGTGCATAATTGTTGAAAATTAAAAAACAAATTTGGATGCACTTTTAATCCGATAAGACAAAATGAAAAAAAATAAAAAAACATTTACAGAATAAATTCCAGCATGCGCATCAACAAACTGGTTTTAGTTTTAACAGATCATGTGATGATAAAAGTGGGCGTGATTGGACGGCATTTTGTTCTCTTAAAGGGCACCAATTTTAACAATTTTTCAAGATTTAATATAAATCTTTTGTGTCTCCAGAATGTGTCTGTAAAGTTTCAGCTCAAAACACCCATCAGATTATTTATTATACCTTTTTAAATCTGGGAAATGTGAGCTGTTTTAACACTGTAGCTGTTTTTGTTGCCTGTGCCTTTAATGCTAATGAGCTGGTTCTCCCCGCCCACCTTTCCCACGTGCGTGTCACAGCCATAGCTTTCACTTAAACAAACAGCTCAGTGACAGACAAGAATGAAGCAGATCTCCATTACTACAGTAAGAACTTTCACAACGGTTATTAGATATATTTGTTATGGAGTTAATTGAAGCCTTTCTGAAGCGATGAGTCACACACAATGTCGTTATAAAGTTCGCTCGTTGCACACACAAACACACACACAGACACTTTAGCTTTGCACTGTTTTTGCACGGCAAGAGTGACAGGATACATGTTAATGTTCACTGCTGTATGGATATCCGTTATGTCAATGTACACAATAAACCTGATTTAAATCCACAAACCGGGATTGAAGCGTCTTCTTTTATAATTGTACTGACACGCGGCTGTGATAATGAATTACGTAGCGATTTTACTGTCCTTATTACAAACATGCACTGTTTTAAAAACGTTTTCAACTTGTAAAACTCACTCTTGATCACATTTGATGATGATTGATGATCCTAGCGAACTGAACAGATCTTTTATTCCCGGTTGCTTTGCGCACGTCCTGTCTTGTTGATATGATTATACGTGTTACTACGGAGACATGTTAATACGCGTCTGTCAATCAATTCAGTGGGCGGGGAAACCGCACTCCTACGTCAAGTTGCGGTCGGCCTCAAAATGGGAGGGATTTGGATGCTATTTTAACGTCAGGAAATTTAAAAAAGACTTATTGTGTTTATATCACCCCAATATGACTATGGACACACTATTAGTGTACAGTTCTGTCCAAACAGCTTACAAAAGATGATTTTCATCATAGGTGCCCTTTTAAAGTCCCCCTTTTGTGTGCTATTTTATATCTAATGCATATACACAAATATCTATATAGATGTATTAATTTATATATAAAGTGTTAATTTAAAAGAGAGATCTGTAAGGGGTGTACTCATTTATGCTGGCCACTGTCCCACTTTTTCATTCATTCATTCATTCATTCATTTTCCTTCAGCTTAGTCTCTATTTCAGAGGTTGCCACAACTATTCCAGCATATGTTTTACGCAGCAGATGCCCTTTCAGCCACAACCCAGTACTGGGAAACACCCATACACATGCATTCACACACACTCATACACTACGGCCAATTTAGTTCATCAATTCCCCTATAGCGCATGTGTTTGGACTGTGGGGGAAACCAGAGCACCCGGAGGAAAGCCACGCCAACACAGGGAGAACATGCAAACTCCACACAGAAATGCCAACTGACCCAGCTGGGACTCGAACCAGCAACCTTCTTGCTGTGAGGCCACAGTGCTAACCACTGAGCCACCGTGCCGCCTGTCCCCTTTTTTATGCTTTTTTAAAATATCTACTTACTATATACACAACTATCTATATAGAAGTATTATTTATATATAAATTATTAATTTAAAAGAGAGATCTGTAAGGGGTGTACTCATTTATGCTGGCCACTGTAGCTATTTGTGAATGTTTGCAAATTTGTGAAAGTTCAAAGAATAGATTTAGATCTGCTCAAATGGATCGTCAGGAAACCCAGTTTAATTCCTGTAAGTGATCTGTGTAGATCTGAACACACAAACCTTTCACTTACATTTATGAAATGCCTTTTAAATAGCAGAATAGCACTTTCAATTCCTCTCCATTATTTCTCAAGGTGTGTAAATCTTCCTTTTAACATTTCTAGATTTAGTTTTAGCATTGTGGGAAAAGTAGAGCCTTTAAAATAGCCTGTTGAACAACTTACTTTAAAAAAATAATTAATTTCTAAATATAGCACTGTGGCCTCACAGCAAGAAGGTTGCTGGTTCGAGTCCCGGCTGGGTCAGTTGGCATTTCTGTGTGGAGTTTGCATGTTCTCCCCATGTTGGCGTGGGTTTCCTCCGGGTGCTCCGGTTTCACCCACAGTCCAAACACATGCGCTATAGGTGAATTGGATGAACTAAATTGACCTAAGTGTATGAGTGTGTGTGTGTGTGTGAATGAGTGTGTATGGGTGTTTCCCAGTACTGGGTTGCGGCTGGAAGGGTATCCGCTATGTAAAACATATGCTCTAATAGTTGGCGGTTCATTCCGCTGTGGCGACCTCTAATAAAATCAGAGACTAAGCCGAAAGAAAATGAATGAATAAATTAATTAAATAATATTTAAATTACTTTTCTAGTTACTTTGTCTTAAAGATAAACTTATTCATTTAATAACTTGACTCAGTACTACTTAAAATTCATATAATAGACAAATCCATATTGCATAGACAATAGAAATTAAACATGGAATTTCTCATATATATATTTTCTCAAATCAAATGGGTAGCGGCTTGGACCCGGAAACAGCACTCCAGACATCACAACTTAACAAGCAGATATATGGTAAAAAGTTTTGAGAGATTGTAGTACTTCATGTTTCTCAGGTCTCTCTTTCCCCTAGTGACGTTTCAGATTATTCAGAGTAACTCGAACATGAAGTATGCGAACAGAAGCTGGTCAGCGGTGTCGTGCTGTGTGTGTTGGTGATCCGTGTCAGGAGGACTAACCCAAACACACACTCCACACACAGATGTTCATTCGTCTGGCCTCCTGCCACCGATCAGATGCTCTATTTCTGGCCTCTTTGTTTCTCAGGCACAGCTGTGTTGTTTGTGAGCGTCTACAGCCTCTTCCTGTGAACTCGGCCCTTTTGTTCAGCCTAAAGAAACATCTCGGACTGGAGGCTGGTGCATTTTTTTGTGGGGTCAGAACTGAGTTTTCAGTCGTGGTTTTGATCCTGGTTCATAGGAAGCTGTAAATCATGTGATACGTGCTCATTCAGACACATGAGTCTCGTCCATATGAGCTGCAGGACTCCAGATTTAGAAATGTTCTGGATGGTGTTTTAGTGGTTTTTCTACATTTAGGAGACCACTGTGAGTTGGCTTAGACCAAAAAAATGTTTTTAAATAATGCACAAGTCGCTCCGTGCCATTCGTTAGAATTGCGTCATTTGTGTGAGTAGCGCTGCAGGATGTCTAATTACGTCTTTTTGCATTGACTTAACATATAAATCACTCACACTTAACACTTCATCTGCGTCTGGTGTGAACGCACCATAAAAGTTCCTCTAAATAATTAGCACGGCTTGTGTGTATTGCCTCTTCATGTTGAATCGCTGAATGCCTCCTCAAATGTAAGTCGGTTAAGGACAAAAGCTTCAGCTAAGTATAAATGAACACACTTACGCACTTTTTAAAGGTGCAGTATGTAAGTTTGACACCCAGTGGTTGAACTAGGTATTGCACACCTGGTTCAAAACACACGCAAGCACAGGTTGCCAGATTGACGACACCAACAGCAGTGTGCCTGACTGTCGAGCCTGAAGGCTGATTTAAGGCTGATTTAAATTGTGTTCTAACTAAAAGCAACGGCACGTGACAGAAGGAATATTTCCATATTAAAAGGAGTTTTTGTCCTAACCAACACCTGAAATTAATATTTTAGAAACGGCTTCTATTTCTTGCAGCTGAACAACAGAAAACTGACAATGATCACCTCAGGTACACCTCATGTGCTTTATTCAGTGTTAAATGCTAATAATGTGAGTTTGAATGCCATTTTACATGACATTTATTGCCATACTCCTGAAAGCAGCAGCAGATAGTTCACCTCAAATGCTGAAAATAAAATAAACCGTTTGAGATTGAACTTTAGAACTGTGACTGAAGCCAACACATATCACTGATTCAGCATCTACATTTAATAATGTTAAAGAGGTTTAATATGTATTAATTAGATTATAAACCTTACCATTTCACTGGAGTGGCTGTATTTAAATTTCTGTCGTGTTTCGTCTGGTGCAAACAGCCAAATTGCTGCAAATCTGGTCACGATCACTGCGTATCTGGTCACGTAGCGTGTTGTTAGGACACGGGGTTACAATGTAACCTGCTCACTTAATGTCTACGTTCATAATATCTATATTATTTGCTAATTAATAACCACCTAATGAGGAACTCTGAATCTGCGTCTCATTTCGGAGTCTGCTACTGTCCACCGGAGGTCACGGCTACATGCTTTAAGAGCCTTCATGACTGAATGAATGAAATATGCTGTTTCCACCAAGGTAACCTGGGGTGCTTAAATATAATTGGCTAAAGTGGCATCGGCCGGGTTAAATGACCAAAACAAAGACAGCCGTTCCGGCACGTAACACATTTTCAAAGCAGAATATCTGACTTTAGCATTGTTTTTCATATAAACAAGAATGTTCACTGAGCATGTTTCTTAAATATCTGCAAACATATTATGGTTTTTCTATGCTTTTAGAAGAGTCAAAATCTTACAGCACTTCAGATCATATTTGTAGGGAGACACACACTGATTTTGGTTGATTCATCATGTTGTATCCTGTTTCTGATATCCTCTCTCCACTGTGTTATTTTGCAGACTCTGGGCGCTGGGCGGATGTCGGCAGTGTGTGTGGCGTCCAGCAGCGGCCCGTGGGCTCCAGTCTGGAGAGTCTGTGGGACAGCATGCGTGAGGCGGGCGCCACCGGCGGCATCAGCGGGTTACTGCGGGATCTGAGTCTGAGTGAAGCATCTCCTGCCAGCGCCGCTCCACCCAGCAAACGCCAGTGCCGCTCTCTGTCCTGCTCGGAGGAGCTGGGCTGCCGCTCGTCCTGGCGTCCGCAGGGCTCGCGCGTCTGGACGACGGTGGAGAAGCGGCGCTGCCACAGCGGAGGGAGCGTCCAGAGAGGAGTCTTCAATCCATCAGGCTTTCCTGCAATGCAGCGCAGCTCCAGCTTTAGTCTGCCAGCGCACAGCAGTCATCTGGAGCCTTTCGCTCACGGTTTCCCGTTCCAGGCGTTCTCAGAGTGTCCGCAGACACCACAGACGCTGTACCGTTCACATGAGCAGATCTGCCCAGCAGAGGCCAGCTCTCCTGAATCCACCCCAGAGCTGCAGCGCCGCAATGGGCAGAGCGGACTCGCACGCAGCCGATCGCAGCCCTGCGTACACAACCATCAGAAGATCGGAGTCAAGCGCAGGAGACCGGCCGACTCACACAAACAGAGGCCCTCGCTGGACCTGCTCAAGATGACACAGGTAAACGTTACACTGCGAAAATGACTTTTTCCCCTAATCATTTCAGTGTCCATCTGACTATCTCTGATGAATAACTTTCATGGTATGAAAAGTAATATGAGTATGTGTCTTGTGTATGTGTCAGTATGTGTGCATGTACACTGTGTATGTATCATGGGCGCCGCTAGGGGGGGAAAATTAGAATGATTCTAAGGGCCCATGCACTTTTTGGGCCCTCAGAGATACTCTAATGGGGCGTTCACACCAGACGTGGTTTGCGCTATTCGCATGTAAATATACGCGTGAACATTTTGAGTATATTCATTCAGCGCAGCCCATTATAACCTTTCAAATGTGCACCCAGCTCTGTGAGTTCATCAACTCCTCCAGAAACTATACCTGGATGATAGAAGCTGTTGTCCGTGTTGGCAGGAGGATTTCCCCTCGGGACACACACAACAGACGCTACGTTATAATCTCGCCCATACAAGAGCAAGCTCCTGATTGGTTAATGCAACCTGAATGTCCGCTGAAGTTCAGATTTTCCAACTCGAGCGATTTGCATCAAATGCCCAAAATGCTCAATTCGCACGAATAGCCCGCAGGATGTCTGATCGCGTCTTTGCATTGACTTGACATGTCAATCACTCACGCTTGGCGCTTCATCTGCGTCTGGTGTGAACGTACCATTAGGGGGCCCAACCCCAACAACTTCAACTTTCGTCCGCGACTCTTTATTGCAAACCTTTGTGATGTGCAATATGCAATTTTTTTTATATTTCAATAAAGTGGTCCCTCGTTTATCGCGGGAGTTACTTTGTAAAAATAACCCGCAATAGGCGAAATCCGCAAAGTAGTCCGCTTTATTTTTTACAATTATTATAGATGTTTTAAGGCTGTAAAACCCCTCACTGCACACTTTATACTCTTTTCTCAGACAGGCATTAACATTTTCACACTTTTCTCTCTTGTTTAAACACTCTCAAAGTTCAAACCTTCGTAGAAAAATGAGTCTAGTATTGTAGAATGAAACCAAAGAGTAAAATCTGTTGTCAGGCGCAAACATTCATCGCTGTCAGCAGAAGGTTCATAAAGCTTTTTAGCTTTTGTGCGGATAATATTGGCATCCAGCATCATGTTCTGCTTCCTGCAGTCACTGATCCACAAAGCGAAAGCAGACTCCATCTTTAAGGGGGTCGTACAGCGGATGCGCCGCGCACATGACAGTTGGAAGTAACACACACAGGACGCGCACATTCGCATGTTATTTAAAATGAAACTATTCAGATGGCGCTCTGTAGCGCGGCAGAAATATGAGCAGTGTCCTGAGTCATAGCTGGGCACCACAGACAGCCGCCGACTTGTGGCACCAGTGTGCGTACCCTGATATAAACCTAAGTTTACAATTCTAAAATGCATGGTGCTGCGTGGTGCGGCACATCCGGTGTGCGACCCCCTTTATGATGGTCTTGCTGCGGACAGTTACAACCCTTTTTGCATCCTTGTTGAAACTCACACTGCTAGCGATCGAAGATTTATGTTAATTTGGCAAGCTGAATGCATTCTGTACTGTACAGAAGACATGGAAGACATTGATTGACAGTGGTCTACAGCCTATCAGGATGCAGAACAAAATGCGCTGTACACAAAAAAAAAAAACATGTCAAATTGCACTAAAAAAATCTGTGAAACTGCGAGGCCGAGAAAGGTGAACCGCGTTATAGCAAGGGACCACGATATTGCACATCATATTTACCATATAGCACAATTCAACCTAAAATATTTACAGAAATATTTCATTTTTGGCCCTGTCGCCCAGCCCTGTTTGAAACCCATTCAAGTGCTGTAAATCAGCTCATTAATTTAAGTGTTGGTGCGGTCAAATCCATAATTACCTAAGTGTCTTTGGGAGATGTATTTAGTCTCTATTTCTCAATTTTCTGTCCACTTGGTGAGGGTGTTTCTGTCTCTGCTGAATTAAACCCTGTTTTTACTTAAAGTGTCCTGTGATGTTCTCTTCTGCTCGTCTCTTGAGAGGATCACCCTCATCTGGTTAACACACTGATTCCAGGAATGAGAACTAAACCATTAGTGTGCGTGTGTGTGTGTGGCTACAGCAAACAATAAACACACACACACAATGTTGATCATTGTCTCAGTGGAAAAAACGGCTCCATTTACAAACCAAATACTCTGTTGGCGTGGAAACGAGGCCTGACCACTAATATAATGCGTTAATATAACATGTAATTTCAGACATCAGATCATCACTGGCTCTGATTGGCCGATTAGTTTTTTTTAGGTTTTTGAATGTCACTGGTTATATTTATGCGTTTTTAAAGGGATAGTTCACCCCAAAATTAAAATTCAATTCAATTCATCTTTATTTCTATAGCGCTTTTACAATGTAGATTGTGTCAAAGCAACTTCACATAGAAGATTATAGTGAATTGGAATGGTGTCCGTTCAGTTTTTAGAGTTTAAGTTCAGTTCAGTTCAGTGTGGTTTAGTTTTCACTGCTGAGAGTCCAAACACTGAAGAGCAAATCCATCGATGCGCAGCTCTACAAGTCCCGAACCATGCACGCCAGTGGCGACAGTGGCGAGGAACGAACTTCACCAATTTGCGAAAGTGAAGGAAAAAAACCTCGAGAGAAACCAGGCTCAGTTGGGCACGACCATTTCTCCTATGGCCAAACGTCTTGTGCAGAGCTGCAGTCTAGGCGCTGGAGGCTGGTGAACGCTGGACGTCAGTGAAGACTCGTCTGTTACTGGGGTCTCACAGGAATCAGTCTCATGCTCTCCACTCCTCCATGACCACCACAGCAGCTGCTCAGGATACGGCCTGGTCCGGGATTATGGAAACCTTGGGGTCATCTCTTCACAGGTCTTGGTTTGCATTAGTGGCACTGCATAGTCTCTGGGGGCCTCGGGATGAGTATCCCCAGGTGGAAATAGAGAATAAAGAGAATAATCAGCGTAGCTGCTGTTCATAGTGTATATAAACAAGATACCAAAACCTGCGTGGAGCACATTCATGCACCATACCGTTATGCAATGCATTGAGTGTATGCTTTACTAAAAAGATAGGTCTTTAATCTAGTGTTGAACTGAGATAATGTGTCTGAGCCTCGAACATTATCAGGAAGGCTATTCCAGAGTTTAGGAGCCATAAATGAGAAGGCTCGACCACCTTTACTCGACTTTGTTATTCTAGGTACTACCAGCAGCCCTGAGTTTTGAGATCTTAAAGAGCGGGTTGGATTGTAGCGAGACAGAAGGTTGGTTAGATAAACAGGATAAACAGATTATTTAAAGCTTTATAGGTAAGAAGCAATATTTTATAATCAATACGGAACTTAAAAGTCTGTCATAATTTACTCACCCTTTCCTTGTATCATACCATTTTGAGTTTTTTGTTCTGTTGAACACAAAAGAAGATATTTTGAAGAATGTTGGAAACTTTTAACCATCAAGTAAATGTTGAGTAAAAACAAAAATTAAAATTTTTGGGTGAACTATCCCTTTAAATGTGTGTTTGTGCTAATAATTAAACGGCAGTGTTTAATACCTCACTAGCATCTAACCAAAGTCAAAGCTGCTGGCATAACATTTACATTGCATAATAGCAGTTTTGGCAGGTTGTTTAGTCTAAAAGTTCATAATTTAAGGTCATCTTTTTTTTTCTTACATTGTTTACATAAAAAGAAACATTTTAGCCTCAGGTCTCGATGGTGCTACATAAAGACAAACATATAATCATATAAAACATTCCTCATTCATTCATTTTCCTTCGGCTTAGTCCCTTTATTTATCAGGGGTCACCACAGCAGAATGAACCGCCAACTTATCCAGCATATGTTTTACATAGCGGATGCCCTTCCACCTGCAACCCAGTACTGGGAAACACTTATGCACTCTCACATTCACACTCATACACTATGGACAATTTAGCTTATTCAATTCCCCTATAGCGCATGTGTTTGGACTGGGGGAAACCGGAGCACCCGGAGGAAACCCACGCCAACACGGGGAGAACATGCAAACTCCACACAGAAATGCCAACTGACCCAGCCGGGGCTCGAACTAGCAACCTTCTTGCTGTGAGACGACAGTGCTAACCACTGCGCCACCCCTCATATAAAACAGAAATACATAAACTTATAACCTGTAAATAAAATTACATCAAGTTCAAGATTGTTTATCCTCGTACGGAGATTATATTTACAGCATACACTCGTGCAGACATTTGACAATTCACATTAGGCATGTATATTTATCTCTATTTAGTCTATTTATAAAGCCAGTATGCCACTAATCTAATAAAATATCCAGTCTACTCACCATCAACTACCACTAAAAGAAATTTAAACACTCAATTGCTTGTGGAATGAATTCGTTTTAACCCATAGGTCTCAAATTGGATTTCTGGAGGGCCGCTGCTCTGCAGCTGCTTTTGCTCCAACCCTAATTAAACACAGCTGATCCAAATAATCAAGATGTTCAAGACTATTAGGCAGGTGTAAGTTGGAGCTAGGGGTGGCACGGTGACTTAGTGGTTAGCACTGTCGCCTCACAGCAAGAAGGTCGCTGGTTCGAGTCCCGGCTGGGTCAGTTGGCGTTTCTGTGTGGAGATTGCATGTTCTCCCCGTGTTGGTGTGGGTTTCCTCCGGGTGCTCCGGTTTCCCCCACAGTCCAAACACATGCGCTATAGGTGAATTGGATTAACTAAATTGTGTAAAACATATGCTGGATAAGTTGGCGGTTCATTCCACTGTGGTGACCCCTGATGAATAAAGGGACTAAACCGAAGGAAAATGAATGAATGAAAATTAGTCGTTGTGTGTGTGTGTGTGTGTGTGTGTGTGTGTGTGTGTGTGTGAATGAGTGTGTATGGGTGTTTCCCAGTACTGGTTTGCAGCTGGAAGGGCATCCGCTGGGTAAAACATATGCTGGAATAGTTGGCGGTTCATTCCGTTGTGGCGACCCCTGAAATAGAGACTAAGCTAAAGGAAAATGAATGAATGAATGAGTTGGAGCTAAACTCTGCAGAGCTGTGTTGAGTTTGAGACCCTATTTCTTAAACTTCTGGGAACACAATATCATCGAGGTGCACCGCACTGCCATTTGCTGTTGACAAGAAAAAAAGAAGTGTGCTGCGCTTATATTATATATATTATTAGAATTGTAATATATAATATTGTGATATTCAAGATTTATGAAGTCAGACAGCACCAGATAACTCTAAATGGTGACCACAAGTCTCTCCTCCATCTTTAAAAGTCTCCATAGTCGTCTTGACAACACAAACACTGATGTCACCTCAACAGAAACCCCACCTCTGCTTTCATTTGATTGAGAAAGAGAAGACATGACTGATGTAGCTCGCCTTTTTCTGCTCAGAGTTGGCTTTTTTCAACTGCCTAGCGCAATGGCAAAAACGCGAGGCGCAGCAGGCGGTTAAAACGCGAGGGTGCAGTGCGCATAATGTTCAGACTGCAGGATTTTCAAAGTAGTGGCATCACAGATGTTTTCACACTGCATGACTATCTGGGGTAGTGTTCCGTCGCTGCTGTGGATCGGGACAGGGGGTTTCACAGTGCATGACTTTACAATAGGAAGAATCACCGACAACTTTGTCTCGGTCCGCAAACTACGTCTCACAACCAAACACACGAGAGAAGTGACATGGAAACAACTCGAGGTCACGCAGTACATCTTTTGTTATCAACTACATAATAAGAAAGAAGCTTTAGTGGGGGAGAAACTGTACTTATTTTGCTCTAATGGGTTTTGAAGGGAATTAGCAATTTCTCCTCAACGTTTTTTTCTTTTTTGACCCGGTTGTGGTATTGCTCAGACGACACGTCAAACAGACACGGTTGCTCCTGACAAATTTACACTAGTTTTTCCTCCATTTCTTGCGTCCACATAGACAGAAAAAAAAGCCATTTTAACTCCTCCTCCAACCTCCCGCTGGCCTGCAGATACCATACTAGTGGATGCTGCTCTCTGATTGGCTGTAGGTGATCGCTGATGTTATTTTCAGTCAGAACACATTTCACACCGCATGATTTTGAATCGCTGACCGCTCCAGATATTTAGCATGCCAAATATCTGACTGGTGTCTGCGACTCATCGGCGATTCTCTCAGATGGTGTCTTTGATAGTTCACACTGTGTGATTGTTACTCACGTGAACGAGTACCAATTTACCTGTGATTTCAGGCATTTGTCGGCGATAACTCAAAAACTGTCGGCGAGTCAAAATCGGGGCTGAAATCATGCGGTCTGAACTCAGCATATGCACGCAAGCAGGCAAAAAATGCTTGTGGCCATTAATAAACCGTTCAAAAAGCTTCAAAATCTTACAGTAATCAATCAATCAATCAGTCAATGAACCAGTCACCACTGTATGAAGCACTGTAGAAATAATGCTGACTTGATGTTGATTTTTCCCAACAGAAGCTGCAGGATTTTCACAGTCTCAGCTGTCCAGGATTCAGCGGCGATGACCAAACTCTGCCATCCAGCAGCCCGACGCTCCTCAATGACACATGTGAGCATGCTCAGAACGACAGCTCAGCGGACGCCCTCATCCACCAATCAGAGAGCAGCTCAGCGGACACCCTCATCCACCAATCAGAGAGCAGCAGGCCCGCGGGGAAGGAGCGTGAGTGCTTGTGGGCTGGGCTTTGTAGCCGAAGGGGGCGGGACTTATTCCAGCTGGGCGGAGAACTGGATATCGAGCAGATCGAGAGGAACTGAGAGGAAGCATTCCTTGTTGGATTATTATGGGATGTACGCTTCAGTAAGTGATGCAGGACACATGTAATCGACTCAGGGTGAAGCACATGGAGGACGTGATCCGAGCTCCGTGTGGCGCAAGAGAACACGCACACGTTTAGATTAGCAGAGCCGTTTGACGTTAATAAAAAAGATATGACTCTGATGTTCATATGGATCACACACACACACACACACACACACACACACACACACACACACGTTAAAGGGCTTCAGATGTGTAACAGTAGTAATATCAGGTAATTCAGTTCCTCACTGGTGAAAAAACAAAGCTATTAGATCTATTTTTGTCTTTTTACATTGAATAACTACAGAAGTAAATGTACTTATTTCTCTACAAATAAACAGCATTTTAATGTGTTTGTAAGAGCGCCGTGGTGTCTGACTGGTCCATTAGGAATATCAATCTCACATCTGGTTCATATTTCACTGTAATGTGTGACCCTGGACCACAAAACTAGTCATAAGTGTCACTTTTAAGAGATTGAGATTTATACATCACCTGAAACCTTAATAAATAAGCTTATTATATGAATAAGCTTATGTTTTTTAGGATATGAGGATTGATTGATAAGAGATTAACTATTTGACAACCTGAAATTTAAGTGTTTAAATCAAAATACTGAGAAAATCATCTTTAAAGTTGTCTAAATGTAGTTCTTGGCAATAAATATTACTAATTAAAGATCAACTTGTTATATATTTACAGTGTTAACAGCATAAAACGTTATAAAAGATCTTAATGGAATGGCAAAGAAAGCGTTCTTGCAGGACTCCCAGAGTTCATCAAGATTCTTTGGATTCATCTTCAATGCCTCCTCCTTCATCTTACCCCAGACATGCTCAATAATGTTCATGTCTGGTGACTGGGCTGGCCAATCCTGGAGCACCTTGACCTTCTTTGCTTTCAGGAACTTTGATGTGGAGGCTGAAGTATGAGAAGGAGCGCTATCCTGCTATTTATATATTAACAGTATTAACAGCATAAAAAGTTATAAAATATCTTAATGAAACCGGATCTTTACTTAATACTTTAATAATGTTTGGCATAAAATAAAGATAAATAATTTTGACCTGTACAATGTATTTTTGGCCATTGCCATTTAATGTTCCCATGCCACATAAGTCCAGGGTCATAAATAAGTAAGTGTATGACATTATTTTCCTCACAGTAGTCCTAAAGTAATGTTTGATGAATGATCTACTAGGGCTGGGTGATTAAAAACGGTATTGGTATTTATTGACCGAACACCATTGCCAATAACGATAAAAAAAAGTTCGATATTAAGTTTTGGTATGAAGGCTATAGTTTTATTAAAATGTGTCTGCTGAGCGTGTGTCAGGGAAGAAATGCCAATAAGCTTGGGGTGTTAGTTTGTCATTTCCAATGGAGGCGTGCGACTTGCGGCGCAAATAGGGAGCGACGAGCACATGGTGCACGTATTTTCCAGGCGCACCTAGTTGAAAAACGTCTGAACTTTACCGAATGCCGCACCTAGATTCATGTAAGCAGAACTAACCAATCTGCTTCACACTTTGATGGAATATACACATTTCAGTAATAACGGCAGACTAATTACCTCAGACAAACACCGCGCATCCAAACACTGCAGCGCTTTTGACTTTACTCCATAAACTTGCATCGGAGCTGCAGCAATGGTTTGTCTGTTTATCATCCTCTGAGAAAACGGTTGATGCTCGCCTAGTAACAGAAAGTCGGCAGGAGAGCACAAAGTGCATTGAAAATGGTGAAGGAAACCACACGCTCGTGCTTTTTACCTGTGAGTTTTGGGGTTCGTCAATGTGTCTTCAGGTCAGAATAACAACACATGTGAAAATGAGTGCCGTATAGCAGCAGTGAGGAGATTGTAAATAAAAAAGGATGTCGCCAGAGTGGCTTTTTGGTTTCTTTTCTTGTGCATCCTAGCCACTAGCACCCCATCTGAAAGAGTTTTTAGCATAGGGGTAATGTAGTCATTCAACTTCACAATTTGTAATGTTTCATTTTCTTTTCGGCTTAGTGCCTTTATTAATTTAGGGGTGCCACAGCGGAATGAACCGCCAACTTATCCAGCATATGTTTTACGCAGCGGATGCCCTTCCAGCTGCAACCCATCACTGGGAAACATCCATACACACTCATTCACTACGGACAATTTAGCTTAACCAATTCACCTATAGCGCATGTCTTTGGACTTGTGGGGGAAACTGGAGCAATGCAAACTCCACACAAAAATGCCAACTGACCCAGCCGAGGCTCGAACCAGCGACCTTCTTGCTGTGAGGCGATTGTGCTACTCACTGTGCCACCGTGACACCCCAATCTGTAATGTTGCAGTATGTATTTGAATAATGATGGCTGGCTCCTTTACCTGAAAGCTCAGATTTGCGTATCATAATTTGTTTAGTTTACAGAGTTTGAGGTTTACTGCATCATTATTATTCATACCTTAAAGTTTGCTTTGATTGCTCAGCCTTAACACTTTACCATTGCACACACTTTGTAACATTTTATTAATCAAGTGTAAGAGTCTCTTTAACACTTATGTTTATTTTATTATGAAGAGATCAGATATTTAGTTTAAATATTTTTGGTTTTGACTATTAAAACTATTTGCCTTTAGTAATGTTGGTCAATTAAAATAAAGTAGTTTAAAAAAATCCTAATATTCCTAAATGTATTCAATAATTATCGATACAGAATGATGTGAAACATGATTCATTCATTTTCTTTTCGGCTTAGTCCCTTTATTAATCTGGGGTCGCCACAGTGGAATGAACCGCCAACTTATCCAGCATATGTTTTACACAGCGGATGCCCTTCCAGCTGCAACCCATCACTGGGAAACATCCATACACCCTCATTCACACACATACACTACAGACTTGTCTTTGGACTTGTGGGGGAAACCGGAGCACCCGGAGGAAACCCACGCGAACCCGGGGAGAACATGATGAAACGTGATATTGTGCTAATTTTTTTTCCAATATCGCCCAGCCCTGATCTACATTCAGGCTGATTTAGTAAAGCAAGCTAGAGCAGAGTCATCCATATTGATAGATGATTTTGTATTAATGCGCATAATTATGAACATTAATCTGTAAGTGATCCTGATTCTCTCAGGCTTAGTTTTACTTCTGTTTTGATATGGGCTGAAATATGACTTGTGCGTTTATGAAAATGCCAGACTTTACAGATTCACTGTATTTTAGTAGCTGCTCTGATCTCTCAAACAGGAAATACTGATCAAACGCTCAGGAAGTTCAATCCACATGCTGTATTTATGAAGGTCGTGGTCTTTTGTTTTGTAGAAGACAGTGTGTGTGTCTGCTGCTGTGGAGATCTGTCGGTATGTGTGATTACTCATTTCCTGTGCAGCAGGAAGTGCGTCTACTCAGGTTTTGGTATACAATCATCGCAGACCTCCGTTTGTGTTATTGGATAATTGTTTGAATAATTGTGCTGTTATTGGAGTGTATGGAGTACAGTGAGTTTATCATTGGAGTGTATGGAGTACTGCAGTCTTGTCGCCTATCCAAGTTTCAGGAACAGCAAATAATAACTTGACTTCTAGTTGATCATTTGTCAGAAGTGGCTTATATGAAAGATAAAGGCCTCTAGATTACACTTATTTGACCACAATAAAATATGATCATGTCTTTAATGATTTAATTAGAACAGTAAGGTCTGACTTTGCTTAGATAAAAGTCTTGTCACTGAACAGAAATAATGTCCAGTAAAGAATATAAAGTCATGGTGCAGTGGAGAAAGAGTGAATATTGTGTCTGACTCCCATGAGCTTGGAGGACTGCATCCATACATCTCTGCAATGACTCAAATCACTGATTAATAAAGTCATCTGGAATGGCAAAGAAAGCGTTCTTGCAGGACTCCCAGAGTTCATCAAGATTCTTTGGATTCATCTTTAATGCCTCCTCCTTCATCTTACCCCAGACATGCTCAATAATGTTCATGTCTGGTGACTGGACTGGCCAATCCTGGAGCACCTTGACCTTCTTTGCTTTCAGGAACTTTGATGTGGAGGGCTGAAGTATGAGAAGGAGCGCTATCCTGCTGGAGAATTTGCCCTCTACTGTGGTTTGTAATGTAATGGGCAGCACAAATGTCTTGATACCTCAGGCTGTTGATGTTGCCATCCACTCTGCAGATCTCTCGCACGCCC
>CAIGQV010019178.1:1658450-1671072 GCA_903798115.1 Danio jaintianensis | reverse complement strand
TGTGTGTGTGTGTGTGTGTGTGTGTGTGTGTGTGTGTGTGTGTGTGTGTGTGTGTGTACTTGTTTTTTGATATATCAGGACACAAATGCATATAATGTCATGGGCATGACACCGGTATTACAAAGTAATGGTGAATTATGATGCCCCCATTTTTCAATAGGCCTATAAATTATACAGACCTTTTTTTCATAAAGTAAAACTGCACAGTTTCCTTTAAGGGTTAGTATTAGGTGTAGGGTTGAGGTTGTGCAATAGAAAGTACAGTTTGTAGTCTACAACAGTGGTTCCCAAAGTGTGTGTTTCTGTCTGTGCGGGGTGGTGATTTCCAAAAATCAAATTCATTTTATTAAACTATTAGAATTAGCATATTTTATCCATACCCTACAGAAGATAAAAAAAATGGTAGTTAATGGTTGCATTATAAGTACAACATGGAGATAAAAAGCCGTCAGCCTTTTGATTATTTTTTGATATTACTTTTTTTTTTCCATTGTATTGCGACCCCTGGGGTTGTTATATTAACCCCTGTTATATTAACAGGGGTTATGATCATATTTGATTATGATGAAGTGATGATTTTGTTTACTTTGACTCGTTGGATGGAAACGCTGCTTCATTTGCACGTCTTAGATGCAATTAATCCAGTTTTGTGCATAAATTTAATTAGCATCTTTGGATGGAAACATAGGGAAAATGACACCTTCAAAACATCATCGGTTCTGTGGCATATTAAGTGTAAGTGAAATGTTAAGTACAGTAAGGTGTCTCATGGCGCTGCATATGCTGGGGGAATTAAGAAAGCTTTTAATGGTGCTTTAAAAAGTCCTTGAATCTGCTGTTAATGAAAGGATTGGGAACCCTGTATAAAAACAATGGAAACATGCTGATTGTTCCCACAATTCACAAAAACAAACCTGTGTGTGTGTTTCAGATGGGCAGTGAGGAGCAGCAGGAGCGTCTCCTGCGGCACTGGCTGGACTGTTGCGTTACTGACGGCGGAATGTTGGTGGCGCTGCAGAAGAGCAGCAGACGCAGGCATCACCCCCTCATCACGCAGATGCTGGAGAAATGGCTGGACGGCTATCGGCAGATGCACCCCTGTCCCACGCTCTCAGACGGAGAGGAAGAGGAGGACGATGAGGACGAGTGACACCTAAAAAACATTTCAACACTGTTCCACACACACACACACCCTTCAAATGCCCAGAATGCAGTGCAACCAGCCTCAAAACTACGGTGGCCCAGAGAGATTACCGTGCTGCAATTTAAGAAAGCACATGCAATTACAACAAACACCATCAAGTTAAGATTTAGGTTAAGATTTAAGATGACAGCATACGTGTTGCAAATCCTCATAATGCAAACAAATGAAGAAAACGCCTGCATTTTCTCACAACACATGCAAATAGCAGGGAACACAATGGAAACGTTTCAAAGGGGACCCTAAAACGTGACAGACCCGGCTATTTAGGTTATGGTTATTGAGGCTAATAATCTACAAAAGACAAGGGAATGGTGGAATCAGGATGTTAAAATAAACTAAAAACTCCCCTTTCAAAGATCACTGAGCAATAGTCATGGCACAATAAACAAATCCTAGCCAGGTCCGTTACATTTTAGAGCCCCCTTGAAACATTTCCATTGTGTTCCCTGCTATTTGCATGTGTTGTGAGGAAATGCAGTGTGTATTCCTAATTTGTTTGCATTGTGATAAAATGCAACACATATACTGTCAAACCGATGAGGATCTTTTCTTACTTTGCTGACGTCGTTTGTGATTGCATGTGCTTTCTTTAAAATTGCAGCGTATTAAGCTCTCTGGGCCACCGTAGGAAACACACAGAGGCTTCTGAATGGAAATCTTTGCGTTTTAAAATGAATTCTTTAGGTTTCTTTGATTGTTTTCTTTCCTCTCCAGTGAAGCTGTATGTTTGTTGACTGCATGTGGCTCTTGACATCCAGAATGAGGAGAACAAGAGCGGGTTAACGAGCACTTACACAAAGCACACATTCAGATGTTTGTTCTGCTTTCCGTTGGAGCGCGATCGCGGGAATGAACGTTTATGATTTACTCACACTAAAGGATTGCGTGTGAAGACGTGCACACTTCTCACCCATGTTTCTGAAGATGTTTCTGTTCTTTCGTGTCGCTCTGAGTGTTGGTTTTGGTTGATTTGATTGTATTTATTTATGTCTCGACTCGCTCTGTTTGCAGACTCCTGTAAGAGTTTACTGACATGTTGAGCCTGTGATCTGGCGCCTCATTTGTGGGATTGAGAACGGGAGGAGAGCCAATCACGCGGCTTTAAAAAGACATTAAAGTAGAAACGCGTCTGCTCTCTGAGCTTCTGTCGGCCTCCTTTTTGCCTGTGCAAATTGCAGATAGCTCTCAATAACTAATCATTTCACAGACAAATACTATTAGCATTTTATTTACAGTGATGGGCCAATTTAAATATACTTAATCGCATAAATACAATCGCAAAAAATAATCATAGAACCGCAATCGTCAATCTTGCTAAATGCATCCATATCACCCACATGAAAAAAAACTGTAGTCATTTATAGTAAATAATACTAGTGTTTTTGAGCCATACTATAGTATTCATTCATTCATTTTCCTTCGGCTTAGTCCATTTATTAATCAGGGGTCGCCACAGCGGAATGAACCGCCAACTTATCTAGCATATGTTTTACACAGCGAATGCCCTTCCAGCTGCAACCCAGTACTGGGAAACATCCATACACACTTTCACACACACACTACGGCCAATTTAGTTCATCAATTCACCTATAGCGCATGTGTTTGGACTGTGGGGGAAGCCTGAGCACCCGGAGGAAACCCACGCCAACACGGGGAGACCATGCAAACTCCACACAGAAATGCCAACTGGCCAGGATTCGAATCAGCGACCTTCTTGCTGTGAGGCGACAGTGCTAACCACTGAGCCACTGTATCATCCCTACTATAGTATTATTTATGTGTAAATATATATTACAACACTTTGTTAACGAACGCTCCAGCATGCTGTATTAACTATAATGCACTGTGATAAAGTGTAATTAATAGTGTGGTATACTTCAGTTTTTACTACAGTAAACTGTGGTGTGTTGTAGTATAATATACCCTTTAGTTGTAGAAAACTGCACTACCTGACAAAAGTCTTGTCGCCTATCCAAGTTTTAGGAACAGCAAATAATAACTTGACTTCTAGTTGATCATTTGGCATCAGAAGTGGCTTATATGAAAGGCAAAGGCCTCTAGATTACGCTTATTTCACCCAAATAAAATATGATCATGTCTTGATTTTTAATGATTTAATTAGGACAGTAAGGTCTGACTTTGCTTTGACAGAAGTCTTGTCACTGAACAGAAATAATGTCCAGTAAAGAATATAAAGTCATGGTGCAGTGGAACAAGAATGAATATTGTGTCTGACTCCATGAGCTTGGAGGACTGCATCCATACATCTCTGCAATGACTCAAATCACTTATTAATAAAGTCATCTGGAATGGCAAAGAAAGCGTTCTTGCAGGACTCCCAGAGTTCATCAAGATTCCTTGGATTCATCTTCAATCCCTCCTCCTTCATCTTACCCCACACATGCTCAATCATGTTCATGTCTGGTGACTGGGCTGGCCAATCCTGGAGCAGCTTGACCTTCTTTGCTTTCAGGAACTTTGATGTGGAGGTTGAAGTATGAGAAGGAGCGCTATCCTGCTGGAGAATTTGCCCTCTCCAGTGGTTTGTAATGTAATGGGCAGCACAAATGTCTTGATACCTCAGGCTGTTGATGTTGCCATCCACTCTGCAGACCTCTCGCACGCCCCCATACTGAATGTAACCCCAAACCATGATTTTTCCTTCACCAAACTTGACTGATTTCTGTGAGAATCTTGGCTCCATGCGGGTTCCAGTAGGTCTTCTGCAGTATTTGTGATGATTGGGATGCAGTTCAACAGATGATTCATGGGAAAAATCCACCTTCTGACACTTTTCCAAATGATCAACTAGAAGTTAAGTTATTATTTGTTGCTCTTACAACTGGCATCCACGACAAGACTTTTGTCAGGTAGTGTACAATATTGGGTCATTTATTGTTTATATTACTGTTGAGTTACCATAGCAACTGTACAATTACCACAATATATTAGCTCAAGCACTTTACTATTTTTTCATGTGGGGATATTTCACAGAATCAAGAGTCATTTTGTTTTTAATAAGCCTATTTAAAACCAAAGTTCTCCCTGCTATAAAGTTTACCCTGCTGTCATCTGTTAAGTTAATAGTAATTCACATAATTACACTTATGTATTTAATACACACATTCCCAGTACTCAGATAAATACAGTAGGCGTGAACGCTTTACACCCATTCAAATCATAATTTTTAGACTTTAGATTTGCATATTATTATGTTTTTAACTAGTTAAAGTGCTATTAAAAGTAACGCTGAGTGCATTTTAAGCTAATTTAGCTAGCCATAGTGGCTTTGATCTCACGGCAGAACCTGTGGGATTCACCACCAAACCTGAGGATAACAGTGGAGCTCAGGGTCATCGGTCATTCTGAGCTGAACACACTGACCTTTGACCCTCAGCACAGGAGCCCCATATCACACACACTACACAGTCAGCTCATGGTTAAAGTTCAGCAGCCAACACACACGTTCCCATCATTAGCATGTTATTACAATAACAAGAACATGTTGAACTGGTTTCATTCTGTTCTACCTCCCAAGCCTCACCTTATGATTTCTTAATAAAATGTGTGTAATTAATGCAACAATCCTTGTGTTTTTGGCACTAGCATCTTTAAAATTACAGTATATATTAATATTTGACAGCAGCATTTTAAATGAGCATTTACATTGTTTTACTACTTATAATAAAAGTATATTCATTCATCTCATTTTCATCCGCTTTTCCGGGGCCGGGTCGCGGGGGCAGCAGTCTCAGGAGAGAACCCCAGACTTCCCTCTCCCCAGACACTTCCTCCAGCTCCTCAGGGGGGATCCCGAGGCGTTCCCAGGCCAGCCGAGAGACATAGTCCCTCCAGCGTGTCCTGGGTCTTCCCGGAGGCCTCCTCCCGGTGGGACACGCCTGGAACACCTCCCTAGGTAGGTGTCCAGGAGGCATCCGAAAACAGATGCCCGAACCACCTCAGCTGACTTCTCTCGATGTGGAGGAGCAGCGGCTCTACTCCGAGCTCCTCCCGGGTGACAGAGCTCCTCACCCTATCTATAAGGGTGCGCCCTGCCACCCTGCGAAGGAAACTCATTTCGGCCGCTTGTATCCGAGATCTTGTCCTTTTGATCATGACCCAAAGCTCATCACCATAGGTGAGAGTAGGAACGTAGATTGACCGGTAAATCGAGAGCTTTGCCTTTTGGCTCAGCTCCTTCTTTACCACAACAGACCGGTACATCGACCGCATTACTGCTGCCGCTGCACCGATCCGCCTGTCAATCTCACGTTCCATCCTTCCCTCACTCGTGAACAAAACCCCAAGATACTTGAACTCCTCCACCTGGGGTAAATTACTTATAATTTTTTATATTATTATTCCCTATTGGAGCAGTGTTTTTATCTGAATAAGTGTTTTTCAGCCACCAATAAACTTCCGGTCAAAGGTTAAAGTGACTATTTTCAATTTCATAAGGTTTCTTTTATAGCATCGATAATGTAATTTCATTTAAAAGCAGTGGGTTAAATAGTCTTAAGCATTCGTTTAGTTAAAAGAAGACCGTTTAAAAGCAAGGGCTGTCAGGAGCAGCAGGCGAGCGCAGAAACTCCATTGAAAATACTGTGGTAAAATATATTTCCCTATTTTAAAGACATGGTGCAGAACAATGTAATTTAATGCCGTGCTTCTTGTCTGGTCTGACACCCATTTTATATTGTATCTCAGTCAGGCAGTGAAGATCATTGATTTTTAAAGAAACCAGATCTTAAACGCATCGATTTTATAACGGCACGACAGTTCACCGGAAGCGCTTGAGCTGGCTGACTGAAAATGAAAAGTCTCTGTGCATACTATTAACATTTACAATTATAGAGCTCTGTAAATCAGTTTTTAATAGTAACATTTACATTTACAGAGCTAATTTAATTCTTACTAGTAACAGTTACAAATAAAGAGATCTACAGTTGAATTTTTACCAGTAATATGTTTCCATTGACTTTCATTTTTATAAGTATTTGTACAATTGTATTTGTATTAATAAGAAGTGCAGCTAATTTCTTGCTCGTGACAATTTTTACAAGTAACAATTATAGTTGTGACGATGCGGTGGCGCAGTGGGTAGCTAAATTGTCCATAGTGTATGTGTGTGAATGAGAGTGTATGGGTGTTTCCCAGTGATGGGTTGCAGCTGGAAGGGCATCCACTGTGTAAAACATATGCTGGATAAGTTGGCGGTTCATTCCGCTGTGGCGACCCCTGATTAATAAAGGGACTAAGCCGAAAAGAAAATGAATGAATTATAGCTCTTTAATTCAATTATTAATAGTAAAAAACTATTACAGAGCTCTATAATGACATTTTAACTAGTAAAAACATACATTACAGATTGGTTTAATTGCAGAGCTCTTTAATTAAACTGGAGGACTGCCTAATTCAATTCTTACTAGTAATAATTACATTTACGTTCATTGATTAAAGCGACGTACAAATCACCAGAGCAGCATCATTAATTGCTAAATAGTTAATGGTGTGCAATTGCAGAGCTCTTTAATTAATTTAGAGAGCTGTATGATAGTAATTGCTACTAGTAAAAATGTAGAGAGCTCAATAATACAAATTTTATAGGCCAAAAATGTAATTATGACGAGCATCACTGGGTGCATTCATTCGTTCATTCAGCTTAGTCCCTTTATTATGCATATGTTTTACACAGCGGATGCCCTTCCAGCTGCAACCCATCGCTGGGAAACACCCATACACTCTCATTCACACACATAAACTATGGACAATTTAGCTTACCCAATTCACCTATAGCGCATGTCTTTGGACTTGTGGGGGAAACCGGAGCTCCCGGAGGAAACCCACGCCAACACGGGGAGAACATGCAAACTCCACACAGAAATGCCAACTGACCCAGCCGAGGCTCGAACCAGCGACCTTCTTGCTGTAAGGCGACAGCGCTACCCACTGCACCACCGCATCACTGGGTGCATTTAAAAAAATAACCAGATCGAGTGTATAAATGGGCTGCAC
Source organism: Danio jaintianensis (assembly GCA_903798115.1). Taxonomy (NCBI): domain Eukaryota; kingdom Metazoa; phylum Chordata; class Actinopteri; order Cypriniformes; family Danionidae; genus Danio; species Danio jaintianensis. The sequence continues at coordinate 1,663,853 of CAIGQV010019178.1, read as the reverse complement.
GGTGGTGCAGTGGGTAGCACGTTCGCCTCACAGCAAGAAGGTCGCTGGTTCGAGCCTCGGCTGGGTCAGTTGCCGTTGTTTCTGTGTGGAGTTTGCATGTTCTTCCCGTGTTGGCGTGGGTTTCCTCAGGGTGCTCCGGTTTCCCCCACAAGTCCAAAGATGGTACAGGTGAATTGGGTAGGCTGTATTGTCCGTAGTGTATAAGTGTGTATGGGTGTTTCCCAGTGATGGGTTGCAGCTGGAAGGGCATCCGCTGTGTAAAGCATATGCTGGATAAGTTGGCGGTTCATTCCGCTGTGGAATGAATGAGTGTATAAATCGGATATTACTGTTTAAAAAAACCTCCATAACCTCCACATGCTCTGTTTCATTCTCATTCGCTTTATATCTCATAAATTATGAGGCAGAATTGTGAAAATAAGCTCTTGACTTGTCCGCGCATGTGCGGCAGTGCAGAAGTGAGGCTGCGCATGCGCGCTTCTTCTACACGTGTACCGCACATAAAAGTTTCTCATGAAGACAGATTGCCAGTGTTTGCGGTCATAGTAAAACACGTCTGACTTGAAAGTGCAGCTTGTTAAAGTCTTCATTCGGGTTGCTTCGGGTCGCGTCAGGACTTTATTCGGCACGATGCCGCCAACGATCCACCATAGTCCAGCCGGTGAGTGCAGTGTCCGGGTCTGTTGATCAGACCACCGCTGTCAGTCTGGAGGAATGGCTGATTTCTGCTGCAGTTCATCTTTATTTGATGCATAGTGTTATATTATAGTTCGCTTTGGCTTGTAAGAGACAGTAGTTTGGTTAAAGCGTATTAGATGACAGATGTGCACAGATGTGTTTCTGATCATGAGCTGTTTGTTGTGTGACAGAGATATAAAGGCATTGATTGCGTCAGTCATCAATATGGCACGCTTATGTTATATGCAGTGATTGAGGTAAAGTTGGTTTTATATTTACATTCGTTCAGTGACAACTTGTGACGCTGCCCATTTTGTTTACCACACTACTTTGAATATTTGGTCTGAAATCGCATGTAAATACGATTTCTAAACAACAATTGGCACTATTTAATTGACTGTGACCATTGTTGTACTTCGATATGATTGCCATTGATTTTCAGGCCTAATGCGTTACAAGTAACGAGTAACGCGTTACTTTAAAAAAAGTTATTAAAGTTATTGTTTAATTAATAAGCTCTTTAAAAATAAATTGCTGAATTAAAATTGAGATGAGAGTATGCATTTATTATTTTGAACACTTGGAAGAAAAGGATTTGTTCTTGGAAGTGGTTTGTACTTCACTAATTAAACAAAAAGTACAAAAGTATCAAACGCATTGCTTTAAACTTTCATTAATCTGTATACTAGAGCTCAGGCTGTTCTCAGAAGATAACATTATCCTACATTATTAATATTCTATGTGGTTTTTTAAGGTACATGAAGGTGTAGGTTATACAGTTTGTTGTTAATTGCAGAGCTTTTCTATTTAAAAACAGAAGAAAAAAAAAACCCCGGAAAGTTTTGAAAGAGATCAAGCCTCAGCCTGGTAAGATGAAGTAACGCAAAAGTAACATAACGCATTACTTACTATAAACAGTAACTAACGCAACTGGTTAGTTATATAGTGTTGGGAAATTTCTTTTAAAATTAATGCATTTCAATGTTGAGTTAGTGCGTTACCTGCGTCACTTACTCTTTATGGTAAGTAGTGCGTTACGTTTCTTTTGAGTTACTTTTCCTTGCCTTTGCTTGATCTTTGTAATGACTTTAAGACTATTTAATTGACTCTGAACAGTGTTGTAGTTATTGAGGTGAAGTTAGTTTTATATTTGCACATTTGTTCAGTTACAACTTGCGACACAGTCCCTATATTGTTTACCACACTACTTTAAATATTCGGTCTGAAATCGCTTGTAAATATGACTTTAAAAACAACATTATCACTGTTTAATTGACTGTAAACAATGTTGTACTTTGATATGATAGTCATTGACTGCTTATGATTTTTCTATTTAGAATTTGCAAGTAATACTTTTCTGAAACTATTATTAAGGACAAAGTCTGAATGTGCGAATATGAAACCAACTTTACCTCAATCTTATGTTATATTCAGTGTTAGGGAAAGTTACTTTTAACATTAATGCATTACAATATTGAGTTACTCCCCAAAAAAGTAACTAGTTGCGTTACTTAGTTACTTTTTATGGTAAGTAATGGGTTGCGTTACTTTTGCTTTACTTTTCCTTGCCTTTGCTTGATCTTTGTAAGAATCACTGTAACACTATTTAATTGACTGTGAATAGTGTTGTACTGATTATTGGCTGCTCATATGATTTCCTTATTTCGAATTTGCAAAGAATACTTTTATGAAACCATATTATTAAGGAGAAAGCCTGAATGTGGAATATATATTTATTCATTCATTCATTTTCTTTTCGGCTTAGTCCCTTTTTAATCTGGGGTCGCCACAGCGGAATGAACCGCAAACTTATCCAGCATATGTTTTACGCAGCGGATGCCCTTCCAGCTGCAACCCATCACTGGGAAACATCCATACACACTCATTCACACACATACACTACGGACAATTTAGCTTACCCAATTCACCTATAGCGCATGTGTTTGGACTGTGGGGGAAACTGGACCACCCGGAGGAAACCCACGCGAACACGGGGAGAACATGCAAACTCCACACAGAAATGCCAACTGACCCAGCCGAGGCTCGAACCAGCGACCTTCTTGCTATGAGGCGATCGTGCTACCCACTGCGCCACCGTGCAGCCCTGTGGAAATATATATTTTTTATTAATTTATTTTATTAAATACAAGAAAAATATCGTCACTGCATTGAAGAGAAAATACAATACAAAACAAAAGTTAGGAAAGAGAGAAAGAGGAAAAAAAATCTTTACAAAGCCTCAATCATTAAGAAAAAAGATTATCATAAGCGTTCAGCAGTGGTGTAAAGTAACTAATTACAAATACTCAAATTACTGTAATCGAGTAGTTTTCTCAGAAATTGTAGTTTACTAAGTAGTTTTAAAAATGTGTACTTTTACTTTCCCTTGAGTACATGTTTACTGCAGTATCAGTACTTTTACTCCACTACTTTCCTTCAACCTGCAGTCACTACTTTATTATTTCCTGTCTATGGGGATTAGAAAAATCAGTCCTGTGATTCCTGTTCAATCAAAATAGCATATAGAAGGTAAATCGCATCATAACGAACTCCCTCAAGACATGTGCGCTTTATAATTGCAGCAAACTGTTTGGAAGCATTAAAAGTGTCCAAGAAGATGTCCAAAATCTTTACACGCATTGACCCAGAGACTGTTTAGATGCATGTCACTGATGAGAAGATGACGGATGTTTACTGTATGATGACCGAAATGGCCTTAAACACCCAGCAGGCACAGGATGTCAACATGACGTCAGATTGACGTTGTACCCCAACATCGTGGGGACGTTGCATTTTGTTTGGAAATGAAAATCAGGTTGACGTCAGAACTCAACGTCAGGCCAACGTCAATGTCCAACGTTCAACCTAAAACCAACCAAATTTCAACGTCTAATGATGTTATAGCTTGATGTTGTGTGGACGTTACCACTATGACGTTTATCAGATGTTGGATTTCGGTTGCCCTACCTGATGAATAAATATCAGTATTTGATGTCAATATGACGTTAGTTTAAGATGTTGGCTCCACATTGGATTTTGCTCACTTTCCAACACAACCTAAAATCAACCAAATATCAACGTCATTTGATGTCATTATTGGACATCAAAATAATGTTGTCCTTAGACGCTGTCTAGACATTGAATTTTGGTCACCTGACATCACAACCTAAATCTAACCTAATATTAACGTCTTATGACGTTGTGTGCCTGCTGGGCAATGACTAAATGCACTACAGAATGTTACGTTTACACACACACACATGCACAAATTACATGTAAACACATCAGCTTTTTACAGCATAATACTCACTACTCTTGAGTACTTTTGAAAGGTCTACTTTTTACTCATACTTATTAATACTTGTACTTAGTAATATTTACAACAGATACATTTACTCTACTCGCACTACATTTTTAGGCAAGTAATGGTACTTTTACTGGAGTATGATTTTTCAGTACTCTATCCACCACTGGCTTTAAGAAAGTTATTCTTCTTTTTTATTAATAAGCTTAAGAACATTGAACGAAATTTCAGCAAGGAAAATATTAAATCTGGTTATTGTCTTTAGGAACTTATTTTTTTTTATTAAAAATGTACAGTGTGTGTAACACAATACGTTAATAATAAGATCGAGAGTATGATCATTACCAGAAAAGTACAGAAATATATCTTTTATAGACTAATTTAAATCATATTTAAACAAGGACAATAAATAAAAAATAGTGTTGTTATCCCAAAGAAATTTATTGTGAGTGCGTTTATAGAATAAGTGAAATAAAGTTGCTTCCTGTCTGAATGTGCAAATATAAAACTAACTTTACCCCAACTTTACCTCTTTAAAAATGTCCTGACATGAGAGTGTGTGTTGATCAGGAAGAGCGTCGTCTCTCCGGCTGGAGCTGACGGAGCTCCTGCAGCAGAGGATTCTGGTTCTGGACGGAGGAATGGGAACCATGATCCAGCAGAGGCACCTGGAAGAGGAAGAGTTCAGAGGTCAAGAGTTCAAAGATCATCCCAAGAGTCTGAAGGGCAACAATGACATCCTGAGCATCACTCAACCCGATGTCATCTACAGCATCCACAAGGTCATACATTATCCACCATATATCTGTGCGCATCATTATTGAGCTTCCCTTCAGTGTTGGGCATGTTACTTAAAGCACTCACTATAAACACACCACAACTGAGTTCAGTGTGTGTTGGTGTGTGTGTGTAGGAGTATCTGGAGGCCGGGGCAGACATCATCGAGACCAACACCTTCAGCAGCACCAGCATCGCTCAGGCTGATTACGGCATGGAGGATCTGGTAATAGTGTGGTTTATTAACCTGATATCAAATGATAGTTATTGTTTGTTCATTCAGAGAGAGAGTGAGTGTGTGTGCTGTGTTTTAGGCATATCGGTTAAATAAAGCATCCGCTGAGGTCGCCAGAAGAGCAGCTGATGACGTCTCCGCACAGACAGGTCTCACACACACACACACACACAATGATGTCAGTTATGGTTTGTGTTTACAGTGGGCTGTTTGTTTTGTTGTTGTTGTCAGGCTGTAAGAGGTTTGTTGCTGGAGCTCTGGGTCCCACTAATAAAACCCTGTCAGTGTCTCCATCAGTGGAAAGACCAGACTACAGGAACATCAGTAAGTGTGTGTGTGTGTGTTTGTGTGCGTGAGTTTGTGTGTGTGTGTGTGTTTGTGTGAATGAACACTGAACCCAGAGAGAGAG
>CAIGQV010019178.1:1602425-1615486 GCA_903798115.1 Danio jaintianensis | reverse complement strand
GTCCGGCCAGAGAGAGGCTCCTACCAGCGCCGAACATGACGGACGGAGAAGCCGAAGACGAGATCCAGTTCCTGCGGACTGTGAGTACCGCGCTCTCTCTCTCTCTCTGGGTGTGTGTGTGTGTGTTTGTCTGTGTGCGCGTGTGTGTGTGCGCGCGCTCCGCAGTGGTGCTGATGCTGCGGGAGTCACCGGCGTCCGTTCGGATCTGCGCTGGAGATGTTGAACGTGGGTGTGAGGAAGCAGAGCCGCTTCATAAGCGCTTATAAACCGCGTATGTCATCTTTGGTTGTGAAGTCAACGCCGCAGACTCTCACTGTGTGAACTGTGATGTCATGCTGCATTAAAGCCGCAGATTATTGAAACCAACGCCAACAAACCCCGTTATTGTTCAGTGAGGGAAATGTGCTGCATTAAGACAGCCTGAATCACTGATGATACAGCACATCTTTAACTACACGCACAATGCAGTTTGGGAGCACAGCTAAGGAGGCTTGAATGATTGGACGTGGATGGTGTTGATTATTGATGACAGGTGTTGATTGTGTGTTATTTAGCGAGAGCGAATCTAAAGTTTCATGGAAAACACCAGCATTGATCTTGTCTGATATTGTTGTTATTGTGATGGCTGATATATGGAGTGCATCATGTTGCTTGTGATCAATAAATGACAATACGGCGAGGTCGTGTCGCCTGTGGCTTCTTTGCATTCATGAGTGTCGTCAGTGCAGATGTTTGCAGCATCAGTGTGACTGTGGTTTGGCTAGATTAGAGCCTCATGCATCAGTTCTGGCCCCAATCGATTGCTTGATTGTTGTTCCAGCAGGACAGAAACACTCTGATCGCACTGACGAATAGATAGAAGTGTTTTCTTAGTGCACCACCATCGCTGTCAGTAAACACACCAGCAGAAAATCATTAGCAAGCGTTACATGTTGAAAATGCCATTGAATCACCCGCCGCCCCCCCCAACAGCTTAATGCAGCACAGGTTAGACGGGGCTGAGTGTGTCCAGCGTGTGTATGCATGCATGTGTGTGTGAGTGTCAGGCTTTCCATGAACACACTTACATCACTGTAATGGCATTCACTGGACATGATGATGCATCTCTAACTGCGTCTGAAGAGCTGGATCTCAGCAAACCTGTCAGGCTCATAATATATTAGAAAGATACAGACTCGGGTATTTTATAAAAATGTCCTAAAGTTAAAATAAGTACTAGTAAGACTAGAATGACATAAGAAGGTCGCTGGTTTGAGTTCCAGCTGGGCCAGTTGGCGTTTCTGTGTGGAGTTTGCATGTTCTCCCCGTGTTGGCGTGGGTTTCCTCCGGGTGCTCCGGTTTCCCCCACAGTCCAAAGACATGCGCTATAGGGGAACTGAATAAACTAAATTGGCTATAGTGTATGTGTGTGAGTGGGTGTGTATGGATGTTTCCCAGTACTGGGTTGCAGCTGGAAGGGCATCAGCTGTGTAAAACATATGCTGGAATTGTTGGCGGTTCATTCCGCTGTGGTGACCCCTGATGAATAAAGGGACTAAGCCAAAGGAGAATGAATGAATATACATATATACCCATATATATATATATGTATGGGTGTATATGGGTATACCTCAAAGCAATATTGAATGGAACTTCAGTATCATGAAGATTGTTTTTGTATTTTTATTATTATTATTATTATTATTATTATTATTATTATTATTATTATTATTATTATGTTTTTAAAATTAATATTACTTTTTTTTTTTTTTTATAAAAATATTTACTTTATACATTCTTTAATCTTTTTTTTTTATATTTCCTAAGTGCTTTTATATACAAAACATGCATATTAAAAGCAAATAAAGGTCTACAATTATATAAAAATGAAACAACATGCGGGCGACACGGTGGCGCAGTGGGTAGCACAATCGCCTCACAGCAAGAAGGTCGCTGGTTCGAGCCTCGGCTGGGTCAGTTGGCATTTCTGTGTGGAGTTTGCATATTCTCCCCGTGTTGGCGTGGGTTTCCTCCTGGTGCTCCGGTTTCCCCCACAAGTCCAAAGACATGCGCTATAGGTGAATTGGGTAAGCTAAATTGTCCGAATTGGCAGTTCATCCCGCTGTGGCGACCCCAGATTAATAAAGGGACTAAGCTGAAAAGAAAATGAATGAATGAATGAAACAACATACTTTTTAAAATATATTTCAAATAAGTCACTTGTAAAACTTTTTTTGTTTGTTTTTATTTTTTGCTCATGACACAAGAAACAGCAAAACAATTTCTTTATTCAATTCAATTCAATTCATCTTTATTTCTATAGCGCTTTTACAATGTAGATTGTGTCAAAGCAGCTTCACATAGAAGATTATAGTGAATTGGAATGGTGTCCGTTCAGTTTTTAGAGTTAAAGTTCAGTTCAGTTCAGTGTGGTTTAATTTTCACTGCTGAGAGTCCAAACACCGAAGAGCAAATCCATCGATTTGCAGCTCTACAGGTCCCAAACCATGCAAGCCAGTGGCGACAGCGGCGAGGAACGAACTTCACCAATTTGCGAAAGTGAAGGAAAAAAAACCTCGAGAGAAACCAGGCTCAGTTCTTTTAATTCTATTAATTCTTAATAACCATTTTTCTCCTTTGACAAATATATATACAGTCATTTAAATCATAAAGCTGGTATGATTGCATTGGTATTGCATTTAAAATGAAATTTGTAATTAATTTCAATGATGTTGAACATTTCTGCTTGAATAATTTCTTAACAAGTATATCACATTGCTTTGATGGAAAAATTAAAAAAATCGAATGTAGAGCGTTTATATTAACTGTATGAATGGAACAAATTCAGGAACAAGTGGTTAATCTTGCAGTGCTTATAATGTTTTGCGGTGAATCGTGAGCTGCACATGTTTGCATGCGATGTCTCGACGCTGTGATGTAATCTTACAGACTGGAGTCTTGCAGTGTGACCTGGGAAAGAGATTTTTGTAATGGCAGCGAGAGCATCAAACTGCCTGCTCTCTCTCTCTCTCTGCACACAACATTAATATTTGATAAGATTCTGCTGTTACATAATGGAGAGGCAAGATAAATGAGTGCGCGGATCTGTCTGTCTGTCTCTCTCTTCCCCTGTCGAGCTCAGAGTTTCAGTGTGACCTGAAAACAAACAGTCATGTCATCGGCAGACAACCTCACCGGCCACGTGGAGTTCAGACGCTCTGATTGGACACTGCATCAGCCAATAGCAGCCACCTCATCTTTGCATGATTTCAGTATTGTTGCATGTTAATATTAAGATTGTCAGGCATCACACGTCACTTCCAAGCTGCTTTACTGACCTGATAACACTACACTGCACAAATGCTTTTCTTACTTAGAGGTTTTGTCTTGTTTTTAGTCCAAATATCTAAAATTTCTGAAGTCAAGAAGCATTTTAAAGACAAGCAAAAAATATTGGCTTGTTTTAAAACATAATATGTCAAAATTAAGTGAGGTTTTTCTTTAAAACAAGCTAAATAATCTGCCAATGGGGTAAGCAAAATAGTCTTGCATTAAAAAACTCAGTGCAGGTGATCACATGACTGTAAGTGTGGTTGTTGATATGTTTCATAAACTTGGTTCAGACTTGCTGAAGGTGTTTGTGTAGTGAATGCTCTGATGTGTGAAATATCAGCGTTCCTAACTGTCCAATGTGTGTGTGAGAGAGTGTGTGTGTGTGATTGTTCAGTAGAGTCACTGCAGGTCTGTCTGATTTACTGTGTAATTAAGAGAGCGAGACACAGAGAAAGAGAGAGAGACAGGATGGGTTTCTCGCTCTGCTGTCACTGTGATGAAGCACTGGTGTACAAGTGTGTGTGTGTGTGTGTGTGTGTCTCGGCCGTATTTGCTGCTGCTTTGAGATCAGTGTGATCTTGACACGATTTCCCGAACTGGGAACTGGGAGTGGATGAATTTCGGATTATTAATTAGTAATAAAATGACAAATGAATTTTTAAAATAAAAATAAAACAATTGAACACTTAAAGCTATATTTTGAATATAAGTTAATAAAATAAATACCTAAATAATTTTTAAAATAATTATAATTACTCAAAAGGCGACACGGTGGCTCAGTGGTTAGCACTGTGGCCTCACAGCAAGAAGGTCGCTGGTTCGAGTAGGTCAGACTGGGTCAGTTGGCATTTCTGTGTGGAGTTTGCATGTTCTCTCCGTGTTGGCATGGGTTTCCTCCGGGTGCTCCGGTTTCCCCCACAGGAATTGGGCGTAGCGTATGAGTGTGTGTGTGTGTGAATGAGTGTGTATGGGTGTTTCCCAGTACTCGGTTGCAGCTAGAAGGGCATCCGCTGTGTAAAACATATGCTGGAATAGTTGGCAGTTCATTCCGCTCTGGTGACACCTGATGAATGAAGAGACTTAGCCAAAGGAAAATGAATGAATGAATGAATTTATAAATAATTATAATTACTTAATCAAAATGAAACACCAGAAATGTGAAAGGTAAAACAGCAGCTTCATTTGAGTGATTAATTAGGAGTGATTCATTAAGTGAAATCAGTTTGTCCTCATGCAGATGGTGTGTGTGTGTGTGTTTAGCAGCGGTCACACTACAGTTTGAGCATGTGAAATGCTGTCGTATGGCGATGCAATAAGGGGTGGGATAAAACAAGATGATTAGACCTCACAGACTGTACAGGTCATGTTTTCATCTTCTATTGGTCTCATGCAATCACGTAATGTGATTTGGCAGGTCAGAGTTCACCAAGCTTGACCTTTGGAATGCAGGGACATGCAAATGCATTTGTAGGATTGCACAATGTATCGTTTCAGTATCACATTGTGTGCATCCACAATAGTCACATGGCAGGATCTGCAGTGTTGAGTTTGGATTATAGTTGATCAGCACCACAGTTCAGAATGCATGAGATTTTGTAAAGTCACTGCAAAGTATAACCATAACAGAGTGAAAGTTGATCAGTTACATGTGTTTTAAAGGCATTTCGGTAACACTTTATTTTAAGTCACAATTCACAATATTAACAAACCATTTACACTAACACTACTAGCTTATCAAGCTACTAATTGGCTGCTTATTATTAGTTAGTAAAGTATAAATTGGGTTTAGGTTTTGGGTAGGATAGGAGATCCAGAATAAGATTATACTTTATAACTACTAATGATCAGTTAATAATAGGCAGGTAATAAGCCAGTCGTTAATAGCATGAATTGTGACTTAAACTAAAGTGTTACCAGCATTTCAATAGAGTTTAAAGCATTTGGGCACAGAAAATCACAACATTTGTAACTTTAATAAAGTATAATATTACTACATTGATACATATTATTACAATGAAGACTTTACAGTGTTATTTTATTGTGGCTCAGTGGTTAGCACTGTGGCCGCACAGCAAGAAGGTTGCTAGTTCGAGTCCCGGCTGGGTCAGTTGGCATTTCTGTGTGGAGTTTTCATGTTCTCCCCGTGTTGGCGTGGGTTTCCTCCGGGTGCTCCGGTTTCCCCCACAGTCCAAACACATGTGCTATAGGGGAATTGATTAACTAAATTGGCTGTAGTGTATGAGTGTGAATGTGTATGGGTGTTTCTCAGTACTGGGTTGTGGCTGGAACGGCATCCGCTGCGTAAAACATATGCTAGAATAGTTGGCGGTTCATTCTGCTGTGGTGACCTCTGATAAATCAGAGACTTAGCCAAAGGAAAATGAATGAATGAATGAATTTCTGTACCTAAATACAGTTTAACTCTTCAGAAAATCATAAAGCACTGTTTATTTCACTTTTATCCTTTCTCTATTGTATATATTTTAGCTTGCAATTTCTTTCTTTCTTTTTTTACACATGATTCACTCCTGTACAAATCACCCCAATCATTAAAAATGAATGATTTCTTTCCAAATAGAGCGATTCAAGTCATTTGGTGAAATTGTATTCATATTGCCATATATATCGCAGACTTTTTCAATATTGTGCAGCCCTAAATAAAAGTGTGTGGGGTTTAAAGTGCAGTGTGGTCGCGGTTTTAGTCCAGTGTGCACAGCAGTGTGTTGAGCAGTGCTGCAGACATGTGTTTTCTGCTCTCTGCATTGATGTGCTCGTTTGCCCCATAAGACTCTCCACTGCTCAATTGGCTCTTGACTTTAATTAATGGCAGCTTCTGCTGTGCTGTCACTGTCACAATTAACATCACATGCGACTCTGTGTGTGCGTGTGCATGCGTGTGTGTGTGTGTGACTAAGCAGGTGGTGGTGAATGATAAATGTAGTATTGTTGCATACTTGTATAGTGTTATTATAGTAGGGAGTATTCTGAAATGCTTTGTAAACACACATCTGCAGTAACATCAGTGAGTTTCAGATTTGCTGTAATTCAAGAGTGATCAGAGAGTCAGCTGCTGTGTGTGTGTATGCGTGCGTGCGTGCGTGTGTGTGTGTGAGAGAGAGAGAGAGAGAGAGAGAGAGAAATCAGCTCCTTCTGTCTTTTTTCAGGAGTAAAACATCCATCTGGAAGCATTGCATTCTGGGTGAATTCACACATTCTGAGTTTTGACTCGTGGACAGTTGTGACTGTGCTAATTCAGACACTGTTTTTAGTAGTTATGTTTATTGAATTGAATATTGATAGTTGATAAATCAAATATCATCCATGTAAAAAAGTCCCTAAGTACATTTTTCACTTAATTTTGAGATCTGATTCACGTATTTGTTTGCATGTGCATTAAATTCCAAACAAGCAACAGGACATGTCATGCACAGTCACCCAGTCATCATTCAGAATCAGGAAAAGCACCGATGACAACCTTAAAATATCCGATTTTACATAATGCATGTGCAACATTCAGTGTTTTTCACTGAGCAGTTCGTAAGATGGCTTTCCAATCCATTTGAGTCATCAGTCTAATTATTAACAGATAATTAGGTTGCATGTTGATGATTTCTGATGTTCAGGTTTCAGTCTGTACAGTATGTTCAGCTGTTCATCACTGGATGGACCTCAGGAGCGGAAGTGTGCTTGTTTGCATGTTGTTTTCTAATTCCTCTGGAATCATCAGGCCACACATGAAGGTTTGAGAAGTCATGAGCTCATGCCATGTTTAATTAGGCTCCTGTGTTCTTCATACTGATCTCTGTGAGTTTGGTTTCAGAGCTGATCATACAGACATTAAAGCCACAGCCATATCACCCTGCAGCCCAAGAGCGGTTACTCACTGAAGCTAAGCAGGGCTGAGCCTGGTCAGTACCTGGATGGGAGACCACATGGGAAAACTAGGTTGCTGTTGGAAGTGGTGTTAGTGAGGCCAGCAGGGGGCGCTCATCCTGCGGTCGGTGTGAGTCCTAATGCCCCAGTATAGTGAAGGGGACACTATACTGTCAGTGAGCGCCGTCTTTCGGATGAGACGTTAAACTTGACTCTCTGTGGTCATTAAAAATCCCATGGCACTTCTGGTAAAAAGTATGGGTGTAACCCGGGTGTCCTGGCTGAATTCCCTTCATCGGCCCTTACCCATCATGGCCTCCCAATCATCCCCATCTACCGAATTGGCTCTATCACCATCTCTCCACTCTACCTATAGCTGGTGTGTGGTGAGCGCACTGGCGCTGTTGTCCTGTGGCTGCCGTCGCATCATCTAAGTGGATGCTGCACACTGGTGGTGGAGTGGGGAGACCCCCCTCATGATTGTGAAGGGCTTTGGGTGTAAGGTCATACACGATAAATGTGCTAAATAAATACACATTAGTTACGTACTACTTAATTAAAGGCACAGTTCACTCAAAAATGAAAATGTACTCACTGTTTGCTCACAAAGCTGAAAACCTGTAGCCATTGACTTCAATTTTATGAAAAACAAATACTATGAAAGTCAATGGTTACAGGTTTCCAACATTTTTCAAAATATCTTCTTTTGTGTTCAACAGAAGAAAGAAACTCATAAAGGTTTGGAACAAGTAAAGGGTGAGTAAATGATGAAAAGATTTTCATTTTTGGGTGAATTATCCCTTTAATACAGTGAAAGCAGTGACACTCTCAAACTCACTCAGATGATTCTGCTTGATTAAAGTTATGATGCTCAGGTTTGCAAATTTTTTGGACTACTCAATTCATTCATTCATTCTCCTTCGGCTTAGTCCCTTTATTCATCAGGGAATGACACAGCGGAATAAACCGCCAATTTATCCAGCTTATGTTTTACACAGCGGATGCCCTTCCAGCTGCAACTCAGTACTGGGAAACACCCATACACACTCACAATCACACACACACACACACACACTCATACACTATGGCTAATTTAGCTAATGAATTCCCCTATAGCGCATGTGTTTGGACTGTGGGGGAAACCGGAGCACCCGGAGGAAACCCACGCCAACACGGGGAGAACATGCAAACTCCACACAGAAATGCCAACTGAGCTGGGGCTCAAACCAGCGACCTTCTTTCTGTGAGGCAACAGTGCTTACCACTGAGCCACCGTGTCGCCCCTGGACTACTCAATACAAAAAATAAAAATTGCAACTTGTCTTTTTTCACCTCACAATTCTAACTTTTTTCACACTTCTCAATCCCAGGTTGTAAAAATGTCCTGTCTTGTGAAAAATAGGGTGTGTGGATGATTCACAGACAGTGGCAGAAGTTTGAAATGGTCAATTTTGACCCTGTTATCTTTCCCAGCAACAGCTTGTTCTGTGCATCGTACTTCAGAAATATCCAGATGAGTTTTTCAGAGCGAGTGTTTACATGGCCTAGTGATTTTTCTAGAAATGTTCCTGCTTATTTGTTTTCAGTTTTTCAGATTGCTAATCGTCTGATTACAGAATGATGATTTTGGACAGTGTAAATGCAGCTGTCGTCTCAATCCATGTTAAAATAATACAAATTTTCCCCGTACATAATATATAATGCATATTTCACCTGTTAGAAATCACTGTTGTATAAACTGTACTTCTGTATATGCTGTAACCACAACAGAAATGAGAGCACACATTTGCAGTGCAGCATCTCTCGCAGTGTGTGTGTATGAGAGAGTTTGTTGGTGCGTTATTTTCACCTGTGTGTGTGTGTTTACACTAACTCTGTGTGTGTTTATCTTTGAAGGGAACAGTCCTTTGACTGTGACCTTTCCACTGTGAATAAACCAGTGATATGAGCTGATATTCAGAGCACCACTCACACTGACCTTTTCAGACAGGAAGTAGAAAACAGGCACTCCGAGCACAAAACGTCTGCTTTTTGATTGACACGTGATGATCTTCTGGTACTTTAACTTGTGCATTAAATCACATGTTGAATTATTTACTTCTCCAAAAACAGATGTTGTTTAGCCTAGAGTCCATGCCGACCCGCTGGAGATCCGTGAGTTTGGCGGTGAGTGAGATGTATTGATGAACATGACTGGGGTGGTTATTAACGAGAGGCCGTTAGCCGTTTGTCTTTCCTGCGGCGGTGTTTGTTATACGCTTCGTCCATCATCATTCACGCGGCTCAGACATAATGATGCGCTGTGACACCGTTAGTGGCCTCATTTGGAAAGCACTCCATCAGTCGACACCAGTGGCAGATAATCAGCTCTTAGTATGCAGATGAAGACATCAGCGTTGACCAATCAGCTGCAGACATTCAGCAGTCATACTTAGTCATAAAAATTCTTGCTGACTTAACTTTTTTTTGTTGAAATTTGTCATTTCAACTTAGATCAAACAGACTAAATTAAAAATAATTAAATATTTATATATAAAAATAAATATTAAATCATTAAAATAATAACGTTTGCAAGAATAAAGGTTTGTTTTGAAAATGTTTTGTTCACCAAAGCTACTTTTTTGGTAAAAACTGTGACAATGTGAAACGCCATTACAGTTTAAAGAAGCTGTTTGCTTTGATTCAGAGTTGAATTTTCTGCATCATTTCTCAAATAAATCAGTTTTCAGTGTCACTGATCAAATATTATATTATATAAAAGTAGAAGAAAAAAAAAATCTGTTTTATTCTTTGTTGTTTTTACTTATTATACTTATATTTTATGTTTCTTTTATTCTTGTTTATATAAAAAAGCACTTTGAATTATGTTTGTGTTTGAAATGTGCTATAGAAATAAACTCTCCTTGCCTAATATGAGGAATTAAGGATCAAGAAACATTCCTGATTATTATTAATAGGACTCAGCGACATGACAAAAATCTCATTCATTGATATATCATCTCATACCCTGATATACACTCACCGGCCACTTTTTTAGGTACACCTGTCCAACTGCTCGTTAACGCAAATTTCTAATCAGCCAATCACATGGCAGCAACTCAATGCATTTAGGCATGTAGACATGGTCAAGACGATCTGCTGCAGTTCAAAGCGAGCATCAGAATGGGGAAGAAAGGGGATTTAAGTGACTTTGAACGTGGCATGGTTGTTGGTGCCAGACGGGCTGGGCTGAGTATTTCAGAAACTGCTGATCTACTGGGATTTTCACACACAACCATCTCTGGGGTTTACAGAGAATGGTCTGCAAAAGATCAAATATCCAGTGAGTGGCGCGTGAATCATCTCAGACTGGTTTCTTGAACATGACAATGAGTACACTGTACTCAAATGGCCTCCACAGTCACCAGATCTCAATCCAATAGAGCACCTTTGGGATGTGGTTGAACGGGAGATTCACATCATGGATGTGCAGCCGACAAATCTGCAGCAACTGCGTGATGCTATCATGTCAATATGGACCAAGATCTCTGAGGAATATTTCCAGTACCTTGTTGAATCTATGCCACGAAGGATTAAGGCAGTTCTGAAGGCAAAAGGGGTCCAACCTAGTACTAGTAAGGTGTACCTAATAAAGTGGCCGGTGAGTGTATATGTATTATGTATATTAAAGTGTAATTAAATACATAATAATAGTGTATACAATACAAAACTTTTCTACATATTCTACTGATTCATACAGTATTTAACACATGTAAAGCACTATTTCTTTCTTACGTTTTTGAAGTATATACTCAAAAAGGAACTCTTTAATGCGTGATTTTCCACTTTATTTAGAACTTCAGGGTAAATGTTTGATTGAGAACTTAGAAGTTGAATATAAATATTAATGACTTAAAAAAAACAAACCTAATAATTAAAGGCCTGAATCCCTGTGATGGAGTGTAAGATTGCACTCGTTCAAAGTATTACTGTAAACAATGTACTTTGTGACACCACAAAATAAATGAAATAATTTTTCCTTTTTATTTTGTCCATCTATAATATATGATCATATTGCACAGCCCTAGACATCATTAAAGATGCGGCAACTAATGAATACATTGATTTTAATGGATCATAAAAATAACTGAAGTGCTTACAGAAATAACCATGGGTCATTTCTATTTCTAGAGCTGAATAAAGCATTTCAATGGACTTCTATGCTGTTTACTGTTTAAAGAGTTTGAGACTTGTTTTCTTCTGTGCTAAACTTACATTTCACAGTTAAACCCTTACCTGTAAACGTGAAAATCACCAAAGTATTTCTTTGTCGCTTACAGGCCAGTCTATAAAACTTATTAGACTTCACTGAATAATCACCAGACAAATAACAGACAGCTTACAGTTTAAAATATGTATTGAAATATTAAGAGAAAATTAAGATTACAAATAGTAAATCTATAACATTTTACTGAAATATATTAATAGTAAATTATCTCAGTAATTGTTAGTTGCAGCCCCCAGTTAATATTGCTAAAGAGATTCTGCATCGAGTGAATACTGTTCTCTTATTGCATATTTGATTACATATTTTGCTATGTAAGATCATAACACTCAATGTTCTGTCATATTTTCTCTTCATTTGTGATTCTGCAGCCTCTCTCTCTCTCTCTCTCTGCAGTGTTCTTATGTAATCTGATTGATCAGAGGGGAGCGTTCTAGTGCACCAAAAGAAGTGCGAGTGAAGGAGATTCTCTCCCCTCCTGCCCTGTTTGTTTATTCACTAGTTGCTCATGCCGAATGATTCCTCAGATCAGGAGAGTGTGCTGATATTTACTATCTGCTATCAGATACATCATTTCACCTGCTAAACCAGTAAACGGCTAAAAAAAGCACAGATTAATTGAAAAACAATACACATACAGTGTTCGCTGATACGGTTTAATACAAAGACAGTGCTGTAAAAAGTGGAATAACATCTCATTCTGTCAGTCTTTATGGTTTTAGTTATATCTTACAGAACTTTGTGTGTCAGTGATTTTAGCGTGTCTTCACATTAAAAGCGGATTACCAGAGTCAAACCGGATTAGAGCAGCAGCTCGACTTGACAGTAGTAATTGGTCTCTGTGAATATTCCCTATTGCTCCTGGATTTCAAGATGAATTATTCCAGACCATCCAAGCATCAACTGTTAATGCGGCAGCTTTAACTGGAGACAAAGAGTGTGTGTGTGTGTGTGTGTGTGTGTGTGTGTGTGTGTGTGTGTATCTGACCTGGTTTATCTTGCTCTTGAGTTCTTATGGAAAGTAGCAGAAGTTTGCGGTTGTTCATCAGAGTTTGACCGTCAAACGTCACAGCAGCCTACATAAAGCCAGCGAACGCTTTGAGTAATGAGGTATGGTGTGACTTCACACTGCACCGCTGCAGACCAACACTATTTATAGTGAACCTACAGCCAAACTAGAGCTTCTGAGAGCTTCAGCACGTACTCACACACGGTCACCTCCACATGTCCTGTTGTGTTGCTCCACAGTTTTCTTCCTGTAAGGTTAAACGATGGTCAAAACACTAGATTTCAGGTTTATTTCAATATCATCTTTACTGTATTGGAATCATTTGGGTGACACGGTGGCTCAGTGGTTAGCTCTGTCGCCTCACAGCAAGAAGGTCGCTGGTTCGAGTCCCGGCTGGGTCAGTTGGCATTTCTGTGTGGAGTTTGCATGTTCTTCCCGTGTTGGCGTGGGTTTCCTCTGGGTGCTCCGGTTTCCCCCACAGTCCAAACACATGCGCTATAGGGGAATTGAATAAACTAAATTGGCCGTAGTGTGTGTGTGTGTGTGTGTGTGTGTGAGAGAGAGAGAGAGAGAGAGAGAGAGAGAGAGAGAGAGAGAGAGAGA
>CAIGQV010019178.1:1575687-1590641 GCA_903798115.1 Danio jaintianensis | reverse complement strand
CACATACACATGTTGGCTTTTCATGTTATATAAGGTCTTCCCATAGCTGTAAGGATGTTTCTACTGTACACACTGTCCTCTTCCCCTAAACCCAATCCTCACAGGAGACATTCTGCACTTTTTCATTTTCAAAATAATTAATTCTGAATTATTTAGGAGCCGTTTTCCCATGGGGACCAAAAAAATGCCCCCACGAGGTCAAAAAAGAACTGGTAGTGCAATATTTGAGGGGGCATTTGGTGGTCATAATGTGATGAATACCAGAACACACACACACACACACACACACACACACATTCATTCACTCACTCATGCACACATGTATTGTTCTCCTGCACTGCTGTATCTGCAGGGGCATGTTGTGAAGTTCTCCTGCAGTGTTTTGGTGTGTGTGCTGTCGGTTCTTTAGGGAAGTGCTGCAGATAATGTGACTCTATCATCATATGACACCAGTCTGTAGCCGAGCTGCGTCTGTGCTGCTATTACAGCTCACATCGCACTCACACATACTCACACGGGGGAATGCGGAGGGGTTTCCTGGTCCCCTGCAATCACACACACACACAGTGAAACACGCATGCGTATTACTCTCCCAGTGTGTAGGAGGACATTCAGAAACACATTTGGAGCTGCAGCGCTTCATCTGTGACCTCTAGAAGATTTAAACGATGATCATGATCCTCTTATTGAGGATTTGAAGTATTGCAGAACATCTGATGTGCATACTGATGTTCATACAAACATTTCACTCGTTCATATGAGGAAATGTCTGCTTTTAAAGAGCCCCTATTATGCATTATAAAAGGTCATATTTTGGTTTTGGGGGTCTCCAACAACAGGCTGATATGCATGCAAGGTCAATAAACACTTTCATTGTCTTATAATATGCATTTATTTTTACCTAATTATCCCAACGACTCCTATATGATTCGTTCAGCGATTCATTTGTTCCCAAACCCCTCCTTAGCGCAAAGCTAATCTGCTCTGATTGGTCCGATGACCCAGTCTGTTGTGATTGGTCGACTGCGTTCAACACGAGACACAATGCCCACCACGGCTATGAAGTAGCAGAGAGTATGTGAGAGCCCATTGCAGGAGTGCAATAAAGCAATGCAGTTAAACACCAGCATATTACTCTTAACCCTAACCCCAAGTAATAACAGCGACACACATTCAGTATTAATCCACACAGTGGCAAAAGTTGAACTATTTAAAAAATTGGAAAGTAGGAACAGCTGACGGTGGCCATAGCAAAGACAAACGGCAGAGGATCGCGAGTTCAGAAACGCATTTAAATCGCTAACGGAAGAAACACGTGTTGCGCTTTCAACATGGTTTTGGACGCAATATGTGAATAGCCCCATACAGATTTAACCTAAGAGATCTAGTACAAGCACTGATCTATAATAGATACGTGATTACAAGCCACGTGGACCGATTACAACTTATAACACACAATTAAACACACATTTTGCAAACTACACAAAACGAGGCAACAATTTTAATCACACTTACATGTTATGATCTGGAGGAAGAAGAAACTGGTCCATATGAACTGCAACAGTTACTGACAAAGTCCTTGTCAAAGTCCCATACATAATAGTCTCAGCTGCTCCTTGCTTTAATAACAAACGGCCAGCGAATCCCGCGTTGCAGCGTAGGTTATTGTATCAAAAATCAGAAAAATGACAGAAACAAACACAGCACACGGTTGGCTATACTGTGTTGTGTGTTGTGAACTTTATTCCCCGCAGCTGAATCTCCATCTGTCAGTGATCGTCATCTTCATGTCATGATCAGTCCTGTGATCCCCCGCGCTCCACTAGTGTCTGAAGGGAAAGTGCATTCACATTTTGCCGGATATGGAAATACATATTTGATGATGTACCGTATCGACGTTGACACGTTCAAGCAAAAGATCTGAACCCAACTCGATTCATTTATTCGACTCTGAGTCGACTATTTCGTTAAAGAATCAGTAGTTTTAAACACGGTGCACTTTCAGATTTAACCCTCAGCTGGATGTTTTCATTCACTCAGAGCTGTGTTACACACATATTCAAAAACCCATAATAGGGGCTCTTTTAATACAAATGCTCTCTGAGGCTTTATGATTATTGCTTAGCGATGTGATTTCTGACCTTGAGATATTAGATTCTGAATATTCACTGGTTAAAACTACACTGATGTTGTTTATATTGTTGTGTTCAGGATGATGAGGAGGTCCTCTAGTGATGATGATTGTGATAATGAAGAGGGTGATGGTGATGATGATTATAATGATGATGATGGTGGTGGTGCTGATGAAGGTGTTGGTAATGATGGTGATGATTATATTGATGGTGATGAAGATGAAGGTGTCGAAGATGTATGTGTGTGTGTGTGTGTGTGTTCAGGATGATGATGTTGTTCTCAAGTGACGATGATGATGATGATGATGATGAAAATAATGATGATGTGTGTTTTGTGTGTGTGTGTGTGTGTGTGTGTGTTCAGGATGATGAGGTGGTCCTCCTGTGATGATGATGATGTGTTTTGTGTGTGTGTTTAGGATGATGAGTTGGTCCTCCAGTGATGATGATGATCATGATGAAGATGATGATGATGTATGTTTTGTGTGTTTAGGATGTTGAGGTGGTCCTCCAGTGATGATGATCATGATGGTGATGGTGATGTGTGTTTTGTGTGTGTGTTCAGGATGATGAGGTGGTCCTCCAGTGATGATGATGATGATGATATGTGTTTTGTGTGTGTTCAGGATGATGAGGTGGTCCTCCAGTGCTCGGCGACGCTCCATAAGGAGCAGCAGAAGCTCTGTCTGGCCGCCGAGGGCTTCGGGAACAGACTGTGTTTTCTGGAGTCCACGTCAAACTCAAAGGTAGGAGGAGTTTCCAGAGTCGCTGCAGCTGAAGATCAAAGTCACTGTTCATTAGTGAACTTTCTGATATCCCAGCAACTCTCTAACAGCACTGAAGTATTTCTACAGCCAGGAGCTGCATTCACATCATTAATCCACCACAACAAAATTCACAATGGCAGATGAAGATTGTGTGTTACAAAATATAGAAATAGATTTTATTAAAAAATATGCATTCAATGTATCATAAAAGTGGTTAAAAATAGTTTTTCATAAGTGCAAAGGGATAAAATATGCAGTGAGCAGTGCTTGGATTGGAGTGTGACTTTAATATGAATGTGAACGAGTCTGCTGAGGCTGTCAATCATTTAATCATCGTTCTCATAAAGACTCCTCAGGAGATCAGAGCTGTAATTCAGTTCCATTGCTCAGGTCTGAACTGACTGATGCTCTCCATCTCATCAGGTTTCTAACAACCCTATTTGATGAAAATAATGTTTCTTGCTATATTTCTAACACTGATCATTAGGTGTAATAATGCACTCATGTCCCAATTACTTTCCATACATATTAAAGACAACATGTTAAAGACAAAACATAGTTAAAATGGTACGTTTTCACATATGAACACATCTGGTTACATATGACAAGAAAGTACTGTTCGTTAAAATGATAAATTTGAGATCAGAAATGTGCTTGAATGATATTGTTCATTCTCTGACACCAGAATAGTCAAACAAATAGTCATGATTCTGCTTGGCTCAAAATACTGGACTATTTTAGACTCTTAGACTATTTTACACTGGACCGCGTAAAAAACCCCACATTGTTTCTTTGACTTACCTCAGACCAAATGTTGATCTTGTGCATGTTAAGTTATTTTTCTTGGCTTTATAAAATGTGATATTGTAAATTCCATCAAACCAATGAGAGTTTTGGATCTTCCAGTGTTTTTTTATGGCACTGAACCCTGAAGATGTCGGATTTTTGGTGTGCTGCTATTGGCTCATCTGCATTTACCTATAAGTCAATTAAGACACCCCTACTGATCCTCAATTGTAGACATAAATATACATGTATATGTCTATGTATGAGCGACACGGTGGCTCAGTTGGTTAGCACTGTCACCTCACAGCAAGAAGGTCGCTGGATCCAGTCCCGGTTAGTTGGCATTTCTGTGTGGAGTTTGCATGTTCTCCCCGTGTTGGTGTGGGTTTCCTCCGGGTGCTCCGGTTTCCCCCACAGTTCAAACACATGAACTGTAGGTGAATTGGGTGCACAAAATTGTCCATAGTGCATGTGTGTGTGTGTGAATGAGTGTGTATGGGTGTTTCCCAGTACTGGGTTGCAGCTGAAAGGGCATCCGCTGCGTAAAACATATGCCGGAATAGTTGGCGGTTCAATCCGCTGTGGCGACCCCTGATAAATAAGGGACACCCTTAAACAATAGTGACCTCACACATTCCTCAGCAGAACACCCATTCTACACACACCACCAGTTGTCACCTTTCTTCTCATAATACACCACCAGTTGTTGCCCTTTTTCCTCAAAATACATGTCAATACATCTCTAGATGGTTATACAGGTTGAAATGTTCATACTTTTAAAGAATAAAAAAAATCTTCTTCACGGACAGAAACATGAAGCATGGTTTGAGCTCTAGATGGAGAACCGGCTGCAGTTTAGGCTTTGATCATTGAGCCCAGTAGAGTTTCTGATTGAGCGATGTGTGTTTCCAGAATGTTCCTCCAGATCTGTCCATCTGCACGTTTGTTCTGGAGCAGTCTCTGTCGGTGCGAGCGCTGCAGGAGATGCTGGCCAACACCGAGGAGAGAGCGGAGGGGGTGAGTGTCTTTACTCCAGCACTGATATACAGCATCCACCTACACATGCACAGCTGATTCAAAAGGGCGGCAGATGGAGGTCAAGAAATGCCTCGTCCCATTAAACTGCTCTTTAAGGCTGAGGAATTTGGTGCTTCATACAGTTGAATAAAAGATTATTAACTCTGAAATTTGTATTACTTTTAAACTATTTCCCAACTGTTGTTTAATGAGAGGGCTGCACGGTGGCGCAGTGGGTAGCACAATCGCCTCACAGCAAGAAGGTCGCTGGTTCGAGCCTCGGCTGGGTCAGTTGGCGTTTTTGTGTGGAGTTTGCATGTTCTCCCCATGTTGGCGTGGGTTTCCTCCGGGTGCTCCGGTTTCCCCCACAAGTCCAAAGACATGCGCTATAGGTGAATTGGGTAAGCTAAATTGTCCGTAGTGTATGTGTGTGAATGAGTGAATGAGTATGGATGACCCCAGATTAATAAAGGGACTAAGCCAAAAAGAAAATGAATGAATGAATGAATGTTTAATGAGAGATTTTTTTTCTTCCTCAAATAGTATTTACTTACTCTGTGAAACCCTGCCCAATAATAGCAATTTTCGGTTTACCCCCTAATGACGCTTTATATAATGAGCGCCATATCGATATTATCGCCTCATTGCTAGCCAGAAGGCAAATATTGCTAAATTGGAAATCCCCATGCGCCCCTGCAAATCTGTCCTGGCTGAAAGACCTAATGTCTTTTTTGCATTTGGAAAAAATTAAACACTCTATTAGGGACTCTGTCAGTTTATTTTATAAAATGTAGAACCCTGTGATTTCTTTTTATCAAACCATACCTTCTTTTTAGATATAAACCACAACCCCCCTCCCCTCCCGATTTTATTTTTTTTGTGGGGTCGATTTGGGTTGGGTTAAGGGTAGTGTTTTAGTTGTTTACATGACTGTATTTCATTATTACAATATGTTCAAAACCAGCAGATTATACTATTCAGTTTGCATGTCTTATACTTACTGTCATTCAAGTTTCTGCTTAATAAAGTATTATAACAACAAAAAAAAGTATTAGACTTACATCAGATACATGTCAGAGATCATACATCTGAATACACTCACAAATATAAGCACAAATTCTGTACATCCACTCTCTCTTTCAACAACATGCGCTTTCCTTTATGTGCACGTAAACCTATGTTAGAGAGTAGACTTTTTCAGTACATTTTTTTAAAATCATAATAGTTTTAATAACTAATTTCTGTTCTTTGCCATGATGAAAGCACATAATATTTGACTAGTTATTTTGCAAGATACTAGTATTCAGCTTAAAGTGCAATTTAAAGGCTTAACTATGTTAATTAGCTTAACTAGTAAAGTTCAGTTAATTAGGCAAGTCTTTGAACAACAGGGGCTTGTTCTTTTTCATAAAACAAATGTAAAACTGCTTTGATTCCAGCCAAACTAAATAAATACGATTTTCTCCAGAAGAAACATGTTTATAGGAGATACAGTGCTCCCTCGCCATAATGCAGTTCACGTATCTCAAAGTTTTTCAGTGCAATGTGACATGCTTTTTTTTTTCTACAGCGCATTGTGTTCTGCGTCCTGATTAGCACATTGTGTTCTGTGCCCTGATTGGCTGTAGACCATTGTCCTGTACAGTACAGAATGCGTTCAGCTTGCCAAATTTACATAAATCTTCGATCGCTAGCAGTGTGGCTCTGAAGTGCTGTATTGTATGTTTGCAAGTTTTCTCCCCACAATGTCGACGAAACGTTCTGCACCGTCAAAGGCACCTGTGGTAGCACCCAAAAGGCAGAGGATGATGCTAACCATCGCACAAAAGTTGGACTTCTGGACATGCTAAAGGAAGGCAGAAGTTACGCGAGTGTTTAAACAAGAGAGAAAACTGTGAAAATGTTAATGCCTGTCTGAAAAAAGTGTATAAAGTGTGTAGTGATGGGGTTTTACAGCCTTAAAACAGCTATAATAATTGTGAAAAATAAAGCTGAGGTGGTGTGTGAGGCAGTGGTGTAAAGTAACTAATTACAAATACTCAAATTACTGTAATCGAGTAGTTTTCTTAGAAATTGTAGTTTACTAAGTAGTTTTAAAAATGTGTACTTTTACTTTCCCTTGAGTACATTTTTAGTGCAGTATCGGTACTTTTACTCCACTACTTTCCTTAAATCTGCAGTCACTACTTAATTTTTTCTTGTCTATGGGGATTAGAAAAATCAGTCCTGTGATTCCTGTCCAATCAGAATAGCATATAGAAGGTAAATCATCATAACGGACTACCTCAAGACATGTGCGCTTTATAATTGCAGCAAACTGTTTGGAAGCATTAAAAGTGTCCAAGAAGATGTCCAAAATCTTTACACGCATTGACCCAGAGACTGTTTAGATGCATGTCACTGATGAGAAGATGACGGATGTTTACTGTATGATGACCGAAATGGCCTTAAACACCCAGCAGGCACAGGATGTCAACATGACGTCAGATTGACGTTGTACCCCAACATCGTGGGGACGTTGCATTTTGTTTGGAAATGAAAATCGGGTTGACATCAGAACCCAACGTCAGGCCGACGTCAATGTCCAACCTAAAATCAACCAAATATCAACGTCTAATGATGTTACAGCTTGAGGTTGTGTGGACGTTACCACTATGACGTCTATCGGATGTTGGATTTTGGTTGCCATACCTGACGAATAAATGTCAGTATTTGATGTTAGTATGACACTGGTTTAAGATGTTGGCTCGACATTGGATTTTGGTCATTAACCTAAAATCAACCAAATATCAACGTCATTTGGCGTTGTTATTGGACATCAAAATAATGTTGTCCTTAGACGCTGGCTAGACATTGAATTAGACATTGAATTCACCTGACATCACAACCTAAATCTAACCTAATATTAACGTCTTATGACGTTGTGTGCCTGCTGGGCAATGACTAAATGCACTACAGAATGTTACATTTACACACATCCACAAATTACATGTAAACACATCAGCTTTTTACAGCGTAATACTCACTACTCACTACTCTTGAGTACTTTAGAAAGGTCTACTCTTTACTCATACTTTGAGTGATATTCACAACAGATACTTTTACTCTACTTGCACTACATTTTTAGGCAAGTAATGGTACTTTTACTTAAGTATGATTTTTCAGCACTCTTTCCACCACTGATCGCGGGCTATTTTTAGAACGTAACTCCCGCAATTAATAAGAGACCGCTGTACTGTGAAAATGTCCTTGCTCTGTTAAGCATAACTTGGGAAATATTTGAAAAATAATTCAAATTTCAGAGGAGGTCTAATAATTTTGCTGTATTTTGTATGGACACCGTGATAGATTAAATTTTTCAGGATTCACAGATGAATATTAAGTTCAGCAGAACAGCGTTTAATTGAAAAAGTAACATTTTAAATGTATTTGCTGTCACTTTTGATCAGTTTTGTTGACTAAAAGTGTTCATTTCTCTCTTTTTTATTTGCTTGCTCCCAATATTTGACTGATAGTTAATATTCTCAAAACATTCTCCCCACATTTACATGACATGTGATTGGAGCATGACGTGCTCAGCGATTGTAGTTTTTTCAGATGAGCTACAGTTGTATTGTCAGGTCTAGTAATCAGTTTGACTGTGATTCTACGCTCTACGAGTGTTTATCTCGATCATTTTGTCCCAATAAAGCTATACACATCCTATCACAGGTTTCACTGCGCCGCTGATTACGGACGAGTGTTGTGTGTCTGAAGCATTTTCACAATGATTGAACCACTCAGTTGCTATAGAAACAGAAACATCAACACAGTGTCACTTTACTGTCTGTATCATCATCTTCCTATGAACACACTTTACTGTCGCATTAATGTTTTTACAGCATCAGTGACACATATCCTGTGTTTGTGGGAATTAAACAACATGAGAATTTGGCAGTTTAATACCATAAATAAAACGTTAGATTTTTTATTTAATATCTAGATGAAATTAACTAGAAATAAACTAGTTAGGGCGGCACGGTGGCTCAGTGGTTAGCACTGTCGCCTCACAGCAAGAAGGTCGCTGGTTCGAGTCCCAGCTGGGTCAGTTGGCATTTCTGTGTGGAGTTTGCATGTTTTACCCATGTTGGCGTGGGTTTCCTCCGGGTGCTCCGGTTTCCCCCACAGTCCAAACACATGCGCTATAGGGGAATTGAATAAACTAAATTGGCCGTAGTGTATGAGTGTGTATGGGTGTTTACCAGTACTGGGTTGCAGCTGGAAGGGCATCCGCTGTGTAAAACATATGCTGGATAAATTGGCGGTTCATTCCGCTGTGGCGACCCCTAATGAATAAAGGGACTAAGCTGAAGAAAAATGAATGAATGAATGAATGAATAAACTAGTTCGCTTCATTTAGTTTAAATCTGTATTTCTGGTAACATTAAGATGTGTTTTTGTTTATTTAGTTGGTAGCGCAATGCAAAACAGTCATCAACATTAATAACTAATAATAAACAATGTACATGTTAGTTTGTTTTCATTTTTTAACATAGAATTACTTATTTAAATCTAAGTGTATTTTATGTAAAACATTTTATTTAGACGTTTAAATTTTTACCAAAAACTTCACGTTAAAATAGTAAATTTTTTATTATAATAATAACATAATTATTCATGATTTTACTTAAAATGTATAAAATTTACAAGACTTAGAATTAAACTATTTTATTAATTATAATAAAATTATATTACAATATATAATTATATATTGCTTATTACATTTTGTTAATTGTTATTAGAATTACGCAGTTTTATTAACTATTAGCTATTTGTCAGCTCATGGACCTCTACTTTATACAAACACCATTCGGCTGTGACTTTATTCACTGTATAACATGGGCCAAAATTCATAAAGTTATGGTCCGATTATTTATTTATTTATTTGTTAAACATCCATGTTTGAGCAAGAATCACGTTTGCATCAGTGAAGTGATCGGTTTCGCCCACCTCTGCTCTTCCTTTTACAGCAATGGAATAAATAAATAGCAACCCTGAATTACAACCACAATAGAGTGTGCATGTGTGCGTGTGTGTGTGTGTGTGTGTGTGTGTGTGTGTGTGTGTGTGTGTGTGTGTGTGTGTGTGTGTGTGGATGAAAGAGGAGATCTGGAGGAGTAAATGCTGAGCGTAGCAGGAGCGCAGTGAGATGCAGTGGGTGTGTGTGTGTGTGAGAGAGAGACAGACGGATGCTGCCAATGCAGAAGTGTCTCACTGTGTGTGAAGAATCGTCACATGTGGAGGAGGAAGGGGAAGATCAAACCCGATCGCTCGCTCTGATTCACACTTTAATGGTGACGGTTCTCTTTCAGGTCCAGTTGGCTTGATCACGGAGGATGTGATGTTAGTCGCATTTATAGACGCCTGAGTTTAGTCCTACACACTGCAGCTGATGGGTGGAGGATGAGAGAGTGTGAGCGTGTGTGTGTATATGTGTGTGTGTGAGATCCCTCTCTGTTTCAGTGGGATGGGCAAACTGCAGCAAACACCCACATCCCACACACACGCACACACACACACACTCTCTCAGTAAGTGAGGTTCAGTCCAGGTTCACTCATGTGTTCAGTTATATAAGTGCAGCGCTGCTGTTTAACACTCATCAGCATCAAACTAACATCATATCAACAGCAGATCAGTGAGAGCATATGAGAAATAAACACATTTAACTTCTGATAGAGCAGTCTGACTGTAACCACAGCAGTTTGCAGGAATCATTCAGCCAGAAATGCTAAATCACGTCTGTCAAGCTCCACAACAAACAAAATACAGTCAAATGTACAGTCAAAAGAGTCCAGACTTGATCACCCACTGTATTCTGAAGTCACATGATGTTTTGGACAAATTGAAATCAAATACTGTACATGATTGAAGTTTTCCCAGAAGCTCTCAGATGTCATTCAGGATCGATGGGTTACAACAGTTGCAACACACAACAGTCAGTTAATGGCATTTTAGTTTTACAGCATCGTGTGACTTTAGAAGAGTTAAATTATATGCAGGGTATCACACGAGTAGCAGTGCGATATGGCTGTATATCAGCACTGCTGTGACTCAGAACTATGTCATAAGCCCCTTTCACACATACAGACTTTTCCAGAAAGGGATTATGTGTTAACGGGCCCTTTTTAAAAATACCGGCATATTCGTTCCAGCAATTTTCTGGAAAGACAAGTTGTAACATTACTGGTAATTTCCCAGGACGCTGCTCTTTGTAAACGCAGAACAAAAATAGCCGGAAAGAGCGTGATTAGAACGCACTGATGTGGCCGTCTACTCACGAATTCACATCCGAGCAGTTTATAAAAATAAATGGCTTTAAATATTTCTCCAGACACATTATCTGCTGCTTGTTAGTCATATAACGTTTCTATGTTCCTTCTTAGTGCCAACTGTGGAAAAAATGATCGATAAAATGCTTATGATAAACCGCTGTGAGTTTACCTGCGTTTAGTTGCGTGAAGCACGTGCACGTGAAGGAGCGTTCCTGTGAGTCAGATTTGAGTATGCTACAACACCGGGAGTCTTTCATTTTAAAAAGTATCTCACAAGCTGCAGCACAATGTACATCTTGTGCGAAAGTGTTCTTCCATATCTTTTCATCGATGTTGTTCACAATATCTATTATTTGGTCCGTCTCTGGGACAAAAGCAGCTACATGAATGCTAAAGCTTTAAATAAAAGTGAAACTATCAAGAAAAAGACAGACCCCTTTCATGTTTAATACAAGCACGGCAGTTTAGAGCTCATTTCTGGTTAATGTTGTCAGAATTCACCGGTATTTTGAAGTGGATGTCTGAATGGTCCTTTCCAGAATAATCCCGGAACGTCCGAGCCTGTGAGACCCCAGTGAAAGACGAGTCTTCACTGACGTCCAGCGTTCACCAGCCTCCGGCGCCTAGACTGCAGCTCTGCACAAGACGTTTGGCCATAGGAGAAATGGTCGTGCCCAACTGAGCCTGGTTTCTCTCGAGGTTTTTTTCCTTCACTTTCGCAAATTGGTGAAGTTCGTTCCTCGCCACTGTCGCCACTGGCGTGCATGGTTCGGGACTTGTAGAGCTGCGCATCGATGGATTTGCTCTTCAGTGTTTGGACTCTCAGCAGTGAAAACTAAACCACACTGAACTGAACTGAACTTAAACTCTAAAAACTGAACGGACACCATTCCAATTCACTATAATCTTCTATGTGAAGCTGCTTTGACACATCTACATTGTAAAAGCGCTATAGAAATAAAGATGAATTGAATTGAATTGAATTGAACAGCACATATTTGAATTTACCGGTAAAGTCATTCCGGAAATTTTCCGGATATTTACCGGTATCACTGTGTGAAAGAGGCTAAAGTGTGATATCACAATTATGAGACAGTTCATGAAACAAGTGTGTAAATAAATATAAATAATGAGTGTCTTAAAAAAACTTGTAACATTTTTTATAATTTCAAAAAGTCATGTTTGACAATGGCGACACGGTGGCGCAGTGGGTAGCACTCTCACCTCACAGCAAGAAGGTTCCTGGTTCGAGTCTCGGCTGGCCGTTTCGGTGTGGAGTTTGCATGTTCTACCCTCCGGGTGCTCCGGTTTTCCCCACACGTCCAAAGACATGTGCTATAGGTGAATTGGGTAAGCTAAATTGTCCGTAGTGTATGTGTGTGAATGAGTGTGTATGGGTGTTTCCCAGTGATGGGTTGCAGCTGGAAGGGCATCCGCTGCATAAAACATATGCTGGATAAGTTGGTGGTTCATTCCAGTGTGGCGACCCCAGATTAATAAAGGGACTAAGCCGAAAAAAAAATGAATGAATGAATGTTTGACAACTTAGTAGAATTCTCTGTTGCTAATTTTAGATGTAGTACCCAAAACAAATTATATTTCACGTTTAACCACAGTAGAGACATCTGATTCCAGAATAAGTGTCTGTGGTAAAGTTACTCTCGGTTAGCTGCATGAGTGATGAACGCCTGCTGATGGACTGTAAATCACAATTACAATGATAAATTATTATTATTATTTCTACAATTATAAATGAACTGCATATTTGTCTAAACAACTGCATTCAACTACAGTTTTGAAACATAGTTTATGTGATGTGGCAACAGCACTATTCCTCAAACTAGAGTTTATTTCTCTGCCATGACACTCACAGTGATTGCTATACCGTTGACAGTACTAGTTAACAAAAAACACAAAAAGTTCATGTATCTGTGAACAAACAACAACTAATTAAAACATTTATATTTTGTAATTATAAAATAGGCCTTTAAGTTAACATGGAATTATTTTCCAGATAATATTTAATATTCATTTTTATTTTAACTTTTGTGTCTAAATGACCTAATTTGGGAAACAATTACTTAATTTTGTCATTGTTGCACGCAGAATATCAATATTTCTCTATATCAGCAATAGATAATCCTTACATTTGAGGCTTTTGGTATCATTAAAGGTGCTGCATGTCAGTTTTTGACTCTTCTAAAGCATAAACACACCATAATATGTTTGCAGATATTTCAGAAACATGCTCAGTGAACATTCTTGTTTATCTGAAAAACAATGCTGAAGTCAGATATTCTGCTTTGAACATGTGCGTTACGTGCCGGAACGGCTGTCTTTGTTTTGGTCCCTTTAACCCGCCCACTGCCACTTTAGCCAATTATATTTCAGCACCCCGGGTTGCCTTGGTGGAAAACAGCATGATTTCATTCTGTCATGAAGGCTCTCAAATTATGCGTCCGTGACCGAAATGCAGACTCCGAAAGGAGACGCAGATTCAGAGTTCCACATGAGGTGGTTATTAATTAGCAAATAACATAAGTATTACTAACGTAAACCTTAGGTGAGCAGGTTATATTGTAACCCCACAGAATAACATTACTGCACTGCACTCCAGCGAAATGATAAGGTTTATAATTTAATTAATACATATTAAACCTCTTTAACATTATTAAATGTACATGCTGAATGATTGATATTTGTTATCCTTTTAGTATGGAAAATATTTCTTCTATCGCATGCCGTTGCTTTTAGTTAGAAAACGGTTGAAATCAGCCTAAAATCAGCCCCTTAGGCTCGATAGTCAGGCACACTCACGTCAATCTGGCAACCTGCGCTTGCGTGGAGCCAAGTGAAAATGTGTTTTGATCCAGGAGTGCAATACCTAGTTCAACCACTGGGTGTCAAACTTACATACTGCACCTTTAAGGTAAAAACCCCCAATAATATGACTCTTTATGAGACTTTGAGGTCTTTGTGTCTGTTCTGGAGCTTAACGTTTAGCTGAATTATTCCTTTTAACTGGTGTTGTGAGTTAGTGTGTGCGTGTGTGTGTTTTGACCTCACGATGAGACGATGAGATCTACGATCTGCTCTTTTTGTTTCTTTCTCATTCCAGCTGTGACTCATTTATTAATGACATAATGATTGACTCACTATCTCACTAACCATCTGATCATACTAAAGGAAATGATGTTTTATCCTTTGTTTTTGTGACTAAAAACAAAAAGCGTATCAACGCTATAAAACATCCACATCACAACTCCGTTCATTGATGAGCAGAGGATGACCTTTGAACTCTGATGACCCACAGACGTTTATTATTAACTCGTTTTCAGAATTTTTCCCCTGTGGTTTTAATCTGTGGACTTAATTACAAATTAAAAATGGATGGAGGATCCTTTCTGTTCCCATCATCCTCTGCTGAAATGAAGGAGCCTAGTGTGTTTCTTCATGATGATGAAAGCATGATGTTCCCTTTCTTTCCTTTCTGTTGTGTCTCCATCGCTCCACAGCTCATAGACATGGAGAAATGGGTATGTGGATTCACACACACGCACACACGCACACACACACACACACACACACACAAACACACACACACACACACACACACACACACACACACACACACACACACACACACACACTAGTATATGGTTTACAGGGACACTCCATAGGCGTAATGTATTTTACAGTAAAAAACGCTTATTATATGGCCCTTTCCCTAAACCCAACCCTCACAGGAAACTTGGCAATTTTTCATTTCATTAAGTATGATTTTTAAATGTTTCGCATTACAGGGACACGAGGTAAAAGGACACCTTAATAGAGTACAACTATTCATACCCATGTCATTATACAACTTTATTTCCTTGTAAATCACATATACCTGTACACACACACACACACACACACACACACACACACACACACACAC